>JAGDYQ010000034.1:5909082-6011506 GCA_021962125.1 Bulinus truncatus
AAAAATTGTAATAATTAAATTGAGACTATCTACAATTTGTTTTTCAGTTTTTTCTATCGTTTACCATTTTTACCCTAACCCTTTTATTATTCTTAAAATGGGGGGGGGGGGGGTCTAGAAAATCATACAGGTTCCTTAGTGAACCAAGACTCGAAAACATTTGAGAATCACTGAGCTGGAACAAAGATCAGGGGTTGGACAACCTTGGCTCGTAAATATGACTGGTGGGCCGCACCAAGAACCGATGGGTGGGGTGTTGACATGAACTGATTTAAATTAAATGTAAAGGTCATAACAGTAAAGACGTAGCTGTGCCTCACTCTAAAATGGGCCCGTAGTTTGCCAGTGGCTGGCATAGATACTCAAGAAAATGTTAGATGTTATGTAGACAGAGAAATGCATAGGCTAGTGAGAAATCATGCTTGTGTCACTGATTCTTGAGTCATGTCATAGTAGAAGAAAGAATATTTTTTAGCACTCAAGGCTAAGGCTAAATAATTATGGTTTCATTCAAAGGCTCGGACCTTTTAGAAAAAGTTTTTTTTTTATCTGTAATTGTTTCTGAAAGTCAGCCATACAAAACAAATCTGTCATCAATGAGCAGACATTTATTTTATTCCCACTATGTTAACAAGTTACTTTCTGGTCAGTAACTAGTCAGCCTAAAGAAAGTAACTGCCCAAATTAAATTAGTTTAGTGGTGTATTCATGAGCATTTCAGTGCTGGCTAATGTATTGACAGTTTGCTTGTAGGCTCCAGAGATAACATCAGATGCCTTTGAAGTACAGTGAATACTTGACTTTGTCTGCAGTTCTGATGGCATTCTCTTCTGATGAATACCATAAAAAGACTGTAATCGGAGTAGCTGAATTTGTTCTGTATTTCACTCACAATAATAAGTCATTCCCATAATTTAGAGTTCCAATGGACTTACACACACATTCTTACACACCATAATTGACCAGCACTTAACAGCACTTCACCTGGTCATATTTGAGTGAGTACCGTCTGGGCAGAACTTCCTCCTTGGTCATATTTTAGCCATTTGACCATTGAATTATGTGAGCAAAGGCTATTTAGACAATGCAGCATTAGATGTTTCACATTTTTAAATACCATCATGTTAACTAATTCACTATGAATAAAAATAATAGTTAAGAGCTGTGCCAACCTACATTCAGCCTTTTTATTTTAATTTTTTTTTTTTATATATCTTCAGCCAAGAAAAAACTCTCGAGATGGTTATCTTTACAAACAAGGGGGGTAAGTCATTGCATGTATTAGTTGAGTAGTAAAGTAGTTGGATGCTCTAGAATTATGTTTTATTAGTAAGCATGGACACCACCTAAATGACACCATTTTCACCCCACACATTACTATTTGTTAGGTACAATGTTTTAAATTTGAAAGTTATCCTTTATGTTTGTAATTATCTCAAACAAATAAAAATTTTTAAAAATATGTCTCAGGTAATGCATGATTTAAATGTAATTTAACCATGTATTTGTAACCCTGTTTCATGTTATTTGGCCTAGCAACACTCTCTCTGTTTTTTGTTGTTCCTTTTCATTCATCTTTTGGTTTAATTCAATTATTTTTGTTCTAATCTTTTTTCTACTTGATGTTATAATTTGTCTGTGTTTCAATGTTTTAAGCACTAATGTTATAATTTATCTGTGTGTTAATGTTTTGAATACTACATTTTATAATTTGTCTGTGTGGTAATGTTTTAAACACTAGCTGTTATGATTTGTCTGTGTGCTGATGTTTTAAACCACTAGCTGTTATGCTCATATTACATTACAGCCACAATGCTAACAGGGGCTGGAGAAAGCGGTGGGTAGTATTTAATGGCACTAGCCTGAGTTACTACAATGACAACACAGTAAGTTTATCAACTTTATGACTTTCTGGTTTTTTTTTTAATAGACAACTGGGGAAAAAAAAAACCCATTTTTCTTTTTTTTTTAGATCATGGCAACAAAAATATATGGAATGTAGAGAAGTTTTTTTATTTGTACAAAGGAGCTGTCCATTAATTATGTCAACAAAATAGGGGTGGGGGGGGGGTCAGAAAATTTTTGACAATTGTTGACAAGGGGGAGGGGGGGAAGGGTCAAGAAAAGTTGACGTCAACAATGTTACTTTTTTTTTTTTTTAATTTAATATAATTACATAATAAAGAAAAATTAAGCAGCGTTTGTAGTCCTGTGTTACACACTCGCCTAACATTCAGTATTTTAGTTAAACTAACTATATTCCTACTAATTTTGCCACATAAACAATTTGGAAGCCACCTTTTTTTAGGGGGGGGGGGTAATCAAACGTTGACGTAATTTTATGGGGGGGGGGGGGGTCTCTGGAAGTTTGACAAGTTGTTGACAAGGGGGGGGGGTGTAAAAATCGCCAAAAATTTCTTGACATAAATAATGGACAGCCCCAAATTGTAATGTTTACAAGAACATAATATGATTTGTCATTGTCACATAAAGTCAGAGTTTGTAGAGTAGGTTGTCTGAATCTTCACCAGGCCCTGGTCCCTTCCCTAACTTAAGTAGACCCCCCCCCCCCCACACACACACACACAAAACACTGATTTTATTCTTGTATACACCTTTTTATTTTAATGTCTCTCTTGTGAAGGAGCCCCAAGATATGATCTGCACCTGAAGCCCCCCAAACCAACTTTAATTCACTTCTGGTTATGAAGGTGTAGTTTTCAAATTCCCCATACTCTATATCAGCGGTTGGCGACATGTGGTCCGCAGTTCACTGTTGGACCGCGGGCCAGAAGTGGTCCACAAGAAAAATTTGCTGGTCTGCAGAAGAAACTGTACATGAACAGTCACGTGCTCAAGTGAAAACAATTATTAATTTTCAAGTCTTCTTTTATTTAAAGAAGCATGCATATAACAGTGGTACTTGGGAAATAGAAATGATAAATTTAATGGTCAGCAGGGATAATTTCATGAATTTGCTGGTCCGCTGAACTTTGTGACTGTTTGAATTTAGTGATCTGCAGGAAATAAAGCTATGAATAAAGTGGTACGCTGAAAAAGAAGCTTATAAATTCAGTGGTCTACAAATAAAGCTAGCAAATTTAGTGGCCCTTGATGTCTTAACGGTTGACCTATGCCGCTCTATATCACTTCCCTGTCAAGAATAGATGTAAACACATGTAAACACCTAAAGCATTTCATGGCTCCCTGTTTGTTTCTTATCGGCTCTTTGGACTGATGTCAAAAGTGACTGAAATAATTACACAGTAGATGGCTTTTGAAATGTGTACAGTTTGGACATTTGTATATTATGATATTGCATAAACATCTTAATAGTTTTTTGTTTTTTTTAACTATTATTTTATTTTACTGCTGTGTTATTTTATAGGAAATAAACATCCAGTAGAATTTTTTGTGATTTTTAGTAATGACTAACATTTTCATGCTCCACGTTGCTAGTTGCTTGCAAAATCTTTTTTTTTTTTTTGCAATTAAATAGTCTAAAATACTATTAATATTCATTTTAATATGTAAAATGTA
Source organism: Bulinus truncatus (assembly GCA_021962125.1). Classification (NCBI taxonomy): domain Eukaryota; kingdom Metazoa; phylum Mollusca; class Gastropoda; family Planorbidae; genus Bulinus; species Bulinus truncatus. The sequence goes on from JAGDYQ010000034.1 coordinate 5,912,623, forward strand.
CCATTTTTTTTTACCCAGATATAAAAAAAAACATACTCAAATAAATGTATGTTATATATCCTATTAAGACTCCTAAATTACAGAGTGAATTATTGAAAGTTCATCAATTATAAATTACCGTACATTTTAACTTTAATATTTAATCATTAATATTGCCCTTCAGATCGTTACGTAATTTTATAGTATTTAATTCTATATTTGGTACGTTATATTTTAATCTTACCAACAAATTTTCTTTTTTAGTCTCAGGTGTCCATTAGGATTATTCCTATCAAGTGCATGGTCAATGTTGATGTTGATATAAGGGTGAGATAAGTTTTATTTTGAAATTATGATGAAAATGAGTAGCAGTTTTCATGGGAAAATCTAGTTAATATTATAAGTATACCAAAAGAATTCATAATTTTACCTGGGGACTAGCTAGCTATTGTTCACAACTAAATATAAGTTAAATGTTGGAATGTTAATAGAGCACAGTAGCTTTGTAATGATCTTTTATCTGCTCCAAAAAAACTTTTATTTACTCATGGGTTTTCTGTTTGTCATTTTAAAAGTTAACGTGAGTGATGAACTAAAAAGCTCTTTAAAGGCCTCAATGTAATCAAGTTTCTTATCTCGATGTTTAATTAATTAATTTTTTTTATCATTTTACAAGAGTGAATTAGTTATCAAAATTGGTTGACTGATGTGGTTTTAATAAAGTTTTACTTTGACATAAATGTATGTAATATGTCAGGCGAATAAAGTCATGATAAATGTTATCCATCTGTCTTTCACAGCCAGAAGATAAAGAGAACTTCAGATTCAAGCTGCATACAACTCTGAAGAACAGAGTCTTTTTGTTCTCATCAGACACAAGGGGTAACTTTGTACTGCACTTTAAAAATTGTGTTTTAACCCCATGTGTTTATTTTCCCTGTAGCAAATGATGAAGATATCACCAGGGATTTTGTTGCTCTTGCTATGTTACGCACCACACTCATAATATTTTATCTTGTAGTAAAGTATAACTGACATCATTTGATGTAAGCTACCTTTCATACCAAATATAGATTTACCTTTTTATTTTTTTTAAATTGTAGATGACTGCTTAAACTGGGCACTAACACTTTGTGCAGCTATTAAAGAGTATGAGGTAAAGAAAAAAAGAGGAACATTTTACAGAATCATAATTTTAGATCTAAAAAAATTCCTTTTTTAGCTTATTTTTTTAGGTCATTATTTTTTTTTTTTTTTAAAGTTTAAAACACTCATGTTTTCTGTATATGAAATTAAATAAATCTTTGTTAATTTAATGTCAGAGGTCCTCAGTGACTGAAGTTCAACCTGAAAAACCAGACAAAGAAGTGAGTATTTCCTGTGGGAGAAAAAAAATGTGTTGATAGTAATCCATCATTATCATATTAACAATAATCATAATAGTCAATTGATTCATTTACTTTTCCTGTCTCAAAAAAAAAAATGTGCAATTAAAGAATAAATACTTTTTGTTCCATGAAGGGATTTGTCAGAATCAACACCTCATCAAAAAAGTACTATGTGTCCATCACTGGACCAACATTACAATACTACCATTCTTTGGAGGTAAATTGATCTCTAATAACTCTCGCAAGAGATGTTATTTAAAATGTTTCTTGGGTGCTGCGCCATATATAGCATGGGGTGGATATTTTTTTTATTTAAATATTTACTCTTTAAAAAAAATTTTTTTTTTTTTTTAACTTTTATGAAACTCGTTGCTAATTTCTGCAGCAGTTACAAGTTTTTTTATAATAAAAAGAGGGATGGGGGTAGCTGAACGTGTAGAGCGCTTGACTGTCAACCTGAGAGTCCCAGGTTTGATCCTCAGTGAGAACCAAGAGAATTTTTCTTCCAGGACCGGGTGAAGGCTGGTCAAAAGTCTCTCAAGTCCACCCAAATTTAAATGGGTACCTGACTCAGTTGGGGAGTAATGGTGGGTGGGCTCTGTGCTAATCACACAATCCCTTTATATGACTTGGATATGGAAATTCTACAATACATCTGCCCCGATGGCACTAAAGGGTTAAGTGAACTTTATTTATAAAAAAAAGTCCTATATCATCACAATGAGCCTTGACATATATATATATTAAAAAAAAATTATTAAATCCATTTCATTCTATAGGCACTGCACCCTGTTTTTTTATAGGAAGTATTTCAATTTTTTTAGATAGAAGGTGATATAGTATTTATTTTGTTTATAAAAAAAAAAAGCTAGTAAATTAAAAAAAAAAATTGTTTTAACATATCATTACATCACATTCTTAACTTTTTGATGAATTATATTTGATATCTACAAAATCAAATTCTAATAATGTTTCCAATGTCATTATAGGACTACCTTATTGGGTCACCTATACATCAGATAGATATGAAATTGGCATCAGTCAAAGTGAAAGAACGTAAAAAGTGTAAATTACAACTTGCAACACATTATCGTTATTTTGAGTAAGTGTCATTCACACTTAATTGTATATTAGCTATTTTTATCGGTTTCTACCTCAAATAATTATACAATTCATTGGAGGAGTTGGCTAATAAAAACAAAATCATGAGACTGTTTGATGTCAGGGTTGACTTCTGTCAGTCATTTTTTTTTTAAAAGCCTAAGATATCTGTGATCCATCCATAACACCTTAGAATAATTTCATTCTCTCAAGAAACATTATCAATGTATACAAATTGAGTGTACAAAAGTAATAAAATAATAGAACAAAACAGGCTCATAGGAAGCTTCACAAAACTCAGTGAAGAGCAGCATGTGGCTTAGAGCCGGATTTAGCCGCCCCGGTGTATACAAACTAGCATAACTCTGTGCTAGATATTTTGATTAGCCAGTTTATAAATCTGACACGTTTGTCCTATTGAATAAATGTATCTTTTTTTACTTTAACAATCTCAGATGAATTGAAATTCAGATCACTCAATAAGGTTTTTCATTCCCAAACATACCACCCCAACATGGGACTTGTTAATAAATATATTCATTTATTTTGTCCCAGCTTCACTTTTGATGATGATAGTGACATGCAGAATTGGTTCATGGCAATGGAAGATTCTATTGCTGAAGGTCTGGCTGATGATACAGTCCTAGAGAAAGTCTATAATAACCTGAGCAATAGGTTGTGTGCTGACTGTGGAGCAGAAGGTTAATAGATTGATAGTTTCTTTCCTTCATTTGGTCTCTTTATCCATTAATTTCATGATTTTTCAGTTGTTTTCTTAGGATGGTCATTTTTTATGACTTTTTTTTTTTTACTTCTACATTTTACTCCCTGTAATTATTTTAGTTCAGTAGTGCAAATGTGTAAATATTTTTCAAACAGCTCCCCATTGGGCATCTATAAACCTTGGTATAGTTGTGTGTAAAAATTGTGCTGGCATTCATCGTGCATTTGACACTAGAGTGTCCAAGATTAAGTCATTGAGAATGGACACAAGAGTTTGGACTCCAAGCCTTATAGAAGTAAGTGACTTTTACCAAAAACAATCACAAACATTCTTCAATACTAATTTGTGTTTTTTTTATACCTTTTTTTTTGTAATTTCTCATGAATTTTTCTTTGCTGCATTCAGTTAATGGTCACTATTGGTAATGCAAATGCCAATGAATTCTGGGAGTATAACCTTCCTCCAGGAATAAAACTTCAGCCAAAAGATACAATGGATAAAAGGAAAGATTACATTACCAAGAAATATATAGGGAAAAAATTTAGCAACCTGCATGAATTGCATTCTATGGGTCCACAAGCTCTAGGAAAGGTATCAGACCTATTTAATCAATGTGCTTAACATGTTAAATATTTTTTTACATTTTTCAGAAATTAGTAAAAAAAAAATTTGTCCTGTACATTAATAGTCTAAATACAAATTTGGACAATGTTTTTTTTACAGGAGTTGGTTGATGTGGCAGGCACAGCTGATGTTTTACATGTCATGAAAATTTTGTTCTCAGGTGCCCAAGTAAGTCTTTTTAGAAAATGATAAAGCTGTACAGTAAAACCTCAGTTGGATGAACACTTTGACCAGGAAAAACCTCAGTTCTTGAAAGAAAATATTTTTAAATGCCTCGTCTTAGTTCTTGGGTTAGGGTTTTTATAGTGGAGATAAACAGCTTAACTTTACAGAAACCTCAATAATAAAAATAAATAGATAATTAAGTTGACAACTGTTAATAAACATTCAGAATATACTTTGTGTTTCATAATATGTTTAGATGTGCTGTTTTATGCATATGAAAAGATTCTTTTAATTATTAAGGATACTTTTAATTTCAGGTATTATATAGGATTAATAACTGTGGTCAGACTGGTAAGTCTAGATATTTACATATGCTAAAATACATACTTTCATTCTTTCATATTTTGTATTGAAAGATATTAAAATTTATTAGTTGTCATTTTTAATTCATTTTTTTTTTTAGACATTTTTAAATTCAGCTTCGAATGGTAATTTTAGATGTTCTTGCTAGCTCATGAAAATATTTTATTTTTTCAGCATATGAAGTAGCAAAAGACAGTGGACAGCGTTTAATAATGGTAATTTGCTGTCCTTATTTTATCCTTGATTAAACAGTTAAAAAGTAACCTCCTAAATACATGCAATAATTTTTTTAATTAAAAAAAACTTGGTTTTTTTTTATAGTATGAAATATTGTTTGCTTTGTTACTTTATACAGGAATTGCTTTATCAAAACAGTGGTGATCGTAAGTAACTAATTTGATATCTGGAATGATTTTGTTAATTACAGAATATGAATTATTTATATTTTACCTTTTTAATAGAAAAAAATTTTCTTCATCTTATTGGGATGAAATCTTCTGAGTCAGTATTAGTATGGTCTTATATTTTTAAAATCAAAAAGTTTTAAATAATAAATTTGTCAACATAGGTATCGGATTTACTCAGATTGTAAATTTCCCATACAAATTTTACAGGTTTGTTTTCAGTATTTAGAATCATTAGAAAATCTACACGTGTATATCTTTTCAAGTCTAATCGGAAAAATAATAATTTTTTTTTTCCAGCTCAATCTCAATTGGAGAATGCCTGTGATGAAGTAAGTAAGAATTGTGGGTTGTTGTGTTTTTGTATTTTGCTATTGCACTGCATGGAATATTCAAAACTCTGATGCCTTTCAGTAATTGAAACATTATATAAACATTATGTTTAATTTTACAGAACCGAATTCGTGAAGATATACGGTTGCAAGGTTATCTCAATAAAACTGGACCTTTAAGAGGAAGTAAGTCATGATAAAATTATTATGTTTACTATTGAGGCTAATGAGAATTATGCATTTAAAAATATCTAAAATGACACTGCTAACATGAAATTTTTAAGAATTATTTTTGTCTTTCTTCAGAATTTGAATCAAGATGGTGTGTTTTAGAGCATGGAGCTTTAACATATTATGCCAATGAGAAGGTACTAAGTAATGACAATATATTTGTTTTATTAACAACAGTTTTCAAACTAATGTTATCTCAATAAATTGTTTCACATGATGTGAGAGTTTTCATCTGAGCTATCACATTAATTAAGATGGTATTTTGGTTGTGAGCCTAATCACTGTGAAGCAGGTTACAGGTTCAAGCCACAGTCACCAATGTGGTGCCTCTGTGACTCCATCACCTATGTCCATAGTGCTGCCTCTATGACCCCCAGTGACTCCATTCATCTATGTCCAGCATGGTGCATCCTTGATTCCAGTCACCTATGTCCTTCATGGTGCCTTTATGGCCCCTGTGTCCAGTCACCTATGTCAAGAATGCATGGTGCAGTGCTGGCTATGGTGAGCATGTAGAAAGGGCTACTACAAAAACTCTACCATACTGGTTTATGAGATAAACATCTCATCTTCAAAGGACTAATAAGAACTACTGAAGATGGCAGAACCCATTTACCAGTAAAGTCAAACTGATTATAATTTAATGGTTTTTTTTTATTATATTAGAACCATTAACTTAAAACATTTTTTTTCTTCCAGAGTACAACATTTAAAGGCACAATAGACAGAAAAGATATGTGTATGATACAGTCTGTTGAAAGTGACAGGTGAGTCAGTATAGTGTGAACTTGTATATGTAGACTTGTCTGTACTAGAGTGTATTGACTTGTATGTCAATAATGTTACATATTGATGTACATATTTAAAAAGAAACAAACATTAAATGAAAGAAAAATTACTTGGGTGGGGAAACAAAAATTCAGTGAAATGTTAAATATTTTATAATTTGACAGAAATAAAGAATCAATGTCTGTGATGAAACTCGATTCTAAAAACCTATTTGGCTCAGACGCATCAAATACAAAGTCAGTATCAAAGTCTACTTTCATCAATAATACTAAAACTTTCTCAATGTAGATGCTAAAACTGCTAACTTTTTTGCGGATGCTAGAAATCCCAGTACGTGCCAGACGTGCTATTACACTGCATGCCCTGCTACTTCTGATTAGTTCAGTCTCACATTTTATCACTGATCTTAAATAAGCATAACTGCACGGCCCCGTCACTTTCAATCTCCTGTCAACTGTTAACTCTGTTAACTTTATGCACCCAACACACATTTTGTGACTTTTGCCTTTCACAGTAATTAACATAACATAGACATTATTTTTTAAAAACTCATAATAAATAATAATTACAGCTAGAGAATAGAAAATTCCTGGCTGCTTCTAAAGCAAAAAAATAAGAAAATGTATTTACAGCATATTTTAGTGCTTATATTTACAAATCTAAATCTCTGTGACTCTTCACATCGGTTTATGCAAGGTCAGAACATTAACTAAGAATGAGTGCCTGCAATCATACACGTGGATCCTGGAATTAGTTTTATATCTTTAATATTTATGTAAAATAGGAAGTAGAATCTGATAGGTCACTATAAAGCAGCAAGTATATATGAGTCCCCGATTTCTCTCAGAGGTCAGGATAAAATGAATACCTTTGTAAACAATTGATTTTATTTCCTCCAGTTCACTTTGACCATGTGATGTCCACCATTTTCTCATTTTCTGCCTTAGAATTATAATCTGTGAATCTTCAAAAAATATGTTTGTTTTTTCTATTTCTTTGGCATAGAGAATAAGAGTTTGGATATTTCATTATTTATGGTTGTATAGGCTACTTACTTTCTGACCTAGAAATGAAATTTAGTTTTCACCTTTTACCATGATGGCCTGACATTCAGGCCAATGACAATCAGTGTTTCCATGGATCAGTTAAGCTGTGGTCAGAGTGTATCCCAATCCTGATGATGAATGCAGATATTATCAAGATAGATTACTACCTCAGAGCAATTTCTCTTCAAATGCTACAATGTCTTTCCTGAAGTAATTGAGACTTAAAATAATCCATAGCTCATAGCATGACTTTGGTGAAATCTTCACTGCTGAATACACTCTTTGAATCAGCTCACCCTGACAGATCCATCCAGGAGACATTGTGTGATTAGGCTAGTCATCAGTTTCACTGCACTGTCCACCATCAAAACACTGTCCACCCTCAAAACACTGTCCACCCTCAAAACACTGTCCACCCTCAAAACACTGTCCACCATCAAAACACTGTCCACCCTCAAAACACTATCCACCCTCAAAACACTGTCCACCATCAAAACACTGTCCACCCTCAAAACACTATCCACCATCAAAACACTGTCCACCCTCAAAACACTATCCACCCTCAAAACACTGTCCACCCTCAAAACACTGTCCACCATCAAAACACTGTCCACCATCAAAACACTGTCCACCCTCAAAACACTGTCCACCCTCAAAACACTGTCCACCATCAAAACACTGTCCACCATCAAAACACTGTCCACCATCAAAACACTATCCACCATCAAAACACTATCCACCATCAAAACACTATCCACCATCAAAACACTATCCACCATCAAAACACTATCCTCCCTCAAAACACTATCCACCATCAAAACACTGTCCAGCCTCAAAACAATATCCACCATCAAAACACTATCCACCATCAAAACACTATCCACCATCAAAACACTATCCACCATCAAAACAATATCCACCCTCAAAACAATATCCACCATCAAAACACTGTCCACCATCAAAACACTATCCACCCTCAAAACAATATCCACCATCAAAACAAACACTATCCACCCTCAAAACACTTTCCACCCTCAAAACAATATCCACACAGGCATGCATTCATTTTCATACTTTCATAATCTGAATTTGAAATTTTTTTTCCACACATCTAAGACAAAGTTTATGAGTTATCTTAAAAAAAATTTAATCTCACTTCTGTGATACCTCATGTTTTTTTTTCAGAATTGGCTATCATTTTGAAGTGAGTACAACCATGAAAGACAATCGTGTCTTTGCATTTTCCTCTGACTGTAAGGAGGATGCTGGTGAATGGATGAGAACCATTGCCAAGGTGATTAGTAGACTATTAAATTTATAATTTACTTGGGGTAACCACTTTTTTTTTTCTCTTTTGATCAGTAGGTCATCTTATAATAAATGGCTCATATCATGTCCACTCTCAACTGTTCATTTTACTTTCACGTGCCATTCAGTTTTAGCTACTGTTTATTTGTTGCTTCTTTTAATAAGTTCCTAAGTGATGCTGATCTAACACAAATGATAAATGATTTCTATTTGCTGATTAGTTCATATACATGAAGTTGGTTTGGCTTTTTTATCAAATTCCACAATTCAAGAGATAGAAATTATATTTTTTTTTAACTTGTTAACCTTGATATTTTTTTAAAAGTGTTCCATTCTAAATAAGAAGCTCTTTTTTTTTTTGGCTTCTTTTTACTGCAAGTAATTAAAGAATAGTATTCTTAGTAGGGCTTGCCTATATAAATATTTATCTGTTTCAGTTGATGGCTCCTATAGCAGTGATGGAGCATGTTGGAATGATAGATATTAAGTTTGCTGGTGCTGCTCACATGAAAGAATCTTTAAGTCAGGTAAGTGTGTATTTTTTTTTTAATTAAGTATTCTTTACTGTAGAATTTATGCTGTATTTTTCCATTTCATCTATATAAATGAAAATGTAATCATAACTCGAAAAGTTCTTCACCAAATTGCCTAAAAATTTACACACAAAATTGCAGAAAATTACTTGCCGTTTTGATATACATATTTTATATAGACATCACATCTATAATATTTAAAAATAATATTTAATTGATCGGTTTGGTAAAATTATTTCTTGACTTCACTTTACTTTTTTTTTAAAACCATGGGGAGTAAATCAAAAGTCAAGAGTGCTAACTTATATATTGTCAGTATTTGTTTAAAAATAAACCAATTTGCCATGTGCAAACTAACAGTTCGTCAGTATTTTTTTAAAATTAACAAATAGTATCGTAAAATATTTCTTTTTACTTTAGTTTGCAAATTATTATTTCGTCAGTATTTTTTTTAATCAAACATGTAAACAGGATTCACGCTATTAATCTCCTAAAGTTCTATTTTTAATAGACAGAATTAGAAACAAGGGCTTTCTCAATACTTACTATTACATTAGATACGGCCTAGCCACTGCAACGCATGGCCGGGTACAGCTAGTAATAATAAATAGAAATCTTGGCTTGTTTTATTTCTCATTTATTTATAAACTGTTTCAAGTTAATTTTAGCACAAAAATAGCATGATTATGAAGTATATTTTTTTGTTTCTATGTTTGACTACAGGAATGGCAGCAAACATTTTTAGTGTTCAGCTGGAGGGGGCTTAATTACATGAACAGAGATCTGAAATTTGACTATTTGGATCTGCGTAAAGCAAGCGGAATCAGTAAGATTATTAAAGGAATTATCCGCTTTATGTTTTAGGGAAATACAATCATAACTGCCATTTTGAAAAAAACTAAAATAGTTCATGGTAACATGATTGTAATTTTATTTAAGACCTCAGAATCTTTAATTACAGTTATGAAAAATTGTGGATTTTGTGTTCTAAAAGTGTGTACATGTCAATATATTTTTAGAGAAACAATTAGCTGGTGATGGCTACCAGAGACAAGGCCCATATTTTGTCATCAGCTCCACTGTCAAGTAAGTCAGTTGTTTGTTAAATCATTATAGTTTAGAGAAACAATTAGCTGGTGATGGCTACCAGAAACAAGGCCCATATTTTGTCATCAGCTCCACTGTCAAGTAAGTCAGTTGTTTGTTTCATCATTATAGTTTAGAGAAACAATTAGCTGGTGATGGCTACCAGAAACAAGGCCCATATTTTGTCATCAGCTCCACTGTCAAGTAAGTCAGTTGTTTGTTTCATCATTATAGTTTAGAGAAACAATTAGCTGGTGATGGCTACCAGAAACAAGGCCCATATTTTGTCATCAGCTCCACTGTCAAGTAAGTCAGTTGTTTGTTAAATCATTATAGTTTAGAGAAATAAGAATACTGAGATAAATATTAACCTTAAAAAAATGCCAGAACTATGTTACCCATATAATAGATTTTCTGTGTTCCTTGATACCACAGATCACTGTACATACAAGCCACTCTCCCTCGAGACACAGAGCAGATGTTTGTCACATTGAGTCAAGCTATATCTGTAAGTTTATCAATTTTTTTAAAACAGTAAAAAGTAAACTCTAGACTACACTCAGTGTTGCCTGAGCTAGTTTTAAAAAAAAACTTCCAAGATAAAATTATATTTAAATGAGGGATTTTCGCTAATGAAAAGGGTATTTTCAGTGATATTGGCAGAGAAGAATCATACTTAAGATCTTTGTTATTCTTTCTTTTCTAATTGTCAACAGTGTTCCAATGTTTTATAACAAATCTGACTTTGCTCTTTCCTAGTTGTAATTAGGATGTCATGCCATCCACACTTAATCACATAATGTTTTGTTTTTTTTCCCTCAAACAGGGCAGTGGTCGTACATTGCATGACCAAGCTTTGACAAGCAAAAGTGTGCCAGTTATTGTAGATAAGTGCATTGCCTATATAAGTACCCATGGACTAAAAGAGAAGGGTATCTATAGACAGGCAGGTCAAGTGAGCCGAGTTAAGTCCCTTGTCGAGGAGTTTAGAAAAGGTAAGCCTGTTTATTACAAAGTTTATAGATCATTATGACTAATGCAAATTTAAAGCAGCACATATTTAATTATAACATTTATTTATGCTTGGACCTGTAAAAATTTCCTTGGTTCTCACCCACTGTCAAACCTAATGAATGTAGTTTTCACCCATATATTCCTTGTTAATAAAGTTCCATGTTATTACCTACATTGTCATATTGTATACTTACTGTTCATACAGATGCTCATTCCGTTAGTCTCCTGAACTACACTGTGCATGAGGTAACTGGGGCCTTGAAAAGATTTCTACGAGAACTGGATGATTCAGTTTTTGAGAGACTAAACTATGGGAACTGGATTGAAGCAGCTGGTAACTTCCTATATACTGCTACCTTCACAATAGTAAAATATATTTACTAATCATTGATTTGGTTGCTTATTTTCTTTCTCTTTGATATTACATTTAATATTACAAAATGATATTTGAATAAAATGTATTTAAAATATAAGTTTTTTTTCTGTTTTAAAAGATGTTCCAATCCAAAAAAATTATTACGAATGTAATTACAGTGCTTAGATCTAAACTTATTAAATAAAATATTTGTGTTTTTACAGGCAGCAAAGATCTAGAACATAAATTGGGTTTATACAGATATTATTTGGGCAGAATGCCAGAAGTAAACAGACAGACTCTGAAAGCTATCATTCAGCATTTGTTAGAGTAAGATATTTTAATATTCGGTATTTGGGGGGGGGGGGGGGGGGGGGGAGGTGTAAACAGAGTGGGGTTGGGTTTTGAAAAGATGTTTAGGTGAAAGGTGTTTAAGTAATCCACAAACCCACCCACTTTAAATGGGTTATTAAAGTGGGGAGGGAAAGGGGGGGGGGGGTGTCCACACAACCCTTCCTATGGGGTTATAAAAAGAAAAATTTTACACTTTGTCTGCCCCGAGGCCCCCTGGGGGGGGGGGAGAGTATTTATTTAGGTATATCAATTAGTATGGTTGAGCACAGGACTCGTGTGGAGAACTTAGCTTCTTTTCCTCATTTCTCAAATGATGTCTAATTGATTCGTGTGGATAACTTTGCTCCTTTTTCTGATAATTTTTCAAAAGATGTCATCAAGTCAACCCAGCTGTGAATGGAAAGATATTTTAATTGGGGTCAGTAATGGCTGTCTCAGAAGTTTGTAGAAAAAATATGAATTCTCTTTCACATGTCCCTGTGACAGGAGAGCTCTCAATAGTTCAACTAATTATCTTGTTTTACTTTCGGTCACATTTGTTGGTTTAGTTGATGAATGTGGATTAAATTTTCATACTTCTTTCATATTTATGCACTTGTTTCATAAATAACGAATTTTTTCGAATGTTAATTTAATAATAAACAGAAACTTACTATAATGTAAATGTGTGCTTGATGTATCCATTTGATTTTAAAGTATGTGATTTTCACTAAGATATGAATGAATGAATGTTTTTAACTTTTCTAGAACTAAAAAAAAATGCAGTTTGTATTTTTAATTTCAGAGTTGCTCAATATGAAAATGAGAATTCAATGAATATCAAAAATTTGGCTACCTGTTTTGCGCCTTCTTTACTCAGGACTGATTTAGATGAAGTAAGAACAAAGGAATTGGGAATTTCTACTCTAAATATTGTTTCAGTTTTTAAGAACATAAGCATGTATCAACAGTTTGCTGAATGTGGCTATCGAGGTTGCTTGCAGCTCTTCTAGTCATACAATCCCCAGTGAATCAGTTTTTTTTTTTTAATTTCATTAATTTTCAGTAAATCTAGTTAAATTGACTTTGATGTGGCTATTTATCTATTTTATAATCTACAAAAAGCTGGAATGTTGTTCTCAGTGAACTGATGTGTGTCACTTTTATATTATACAGTAAAGTGTAGAGTTTATTATATTGTATTTGCAAAATTAACCGCTTAATTGTTTTAAATGAAGCAGTTGATAGAAAATGATATTTAAAATAACTGAATTTATTTATTTTTTTCAAAAACATTTAATTGCTTTTTTATTTAACAGTTATAAAGATTAACCAAAATCTAACCTATATAAAATAGCTGCTCATATTATTTTACAATTATAAAAATTAACCCCAAATATATTATTAAAAGAAGCACACTATTTGTATATGGTAAATCGGGATAATTTTTTTTTACACTGACAGAATACTAAAGACATGAAACCTAAAATTTGTTTACAGGTAGAGATAAAAATATTAAAAATTATAATAATTCAATATTTTGGTTTTCTGTATGTTGTATGAATCTCCAGCGTTAGAAGTTTAAATGAATCCTATTCTGCCAACTTTATAATTCTGTAATTTTTTTTTTTTCCCAAATCAGCTGCAGTTTGCTTCAGAAACATCCAGCCGAGAGATCTCCATTATACTGGACATTTTGAAAAACCGTGATTCCCTTTTTAAGGTTTGATATTTTTTTAAAGGAAAAAAAAAAACCAATATTTTCTTTACTGGTGTGCCGTGTTTAACAATTAGCAAATTTTGGTTTTTACTTCAATTATTTTTATTTTCATATGAGCTGAAAACGGCAGCTGTATTTTTGATTTAAAAAAAAAAATGTTTGTTTAAAATAATTTTTTTTTTTTTATTGAACTCATTCTCAGAAATATTGTATTATCTGGCCCTTTGTCTGGTATTGAAAACATTTTTTTTTCCCTTTCTTTGGCCAGATTGATGAAACGGAAAAACAAGTGGGACAAGCTATTAAGGATTTTGAAGAAATGAAAGCTCAAATGAAGGTCAGTGGAAAATTATCCACCCCCCCTCCCTTCCCCCTCTCGCTAAGCGCATATTTTATTCTTTAATCAACTATGAGTAAAGTATAGTCACCACAGAATATATATTATACAGGATGATCAACCTCACTAGAATTGTTATCTGACTGCCACCATCTTTGTTAGTAGTGAACTCAATGAGACTAATAATTTATCGTGATACATAACTGGATCATTATTTATCAATCATAACATTATATCTTTTCTTTAGTGTGCTCTATTAAAAAGAACTTATAATATGTTCCCCCTTGCAGTTTTAGTCGTTGATTCCACCCCTCACTTTATCATTGATGAAGAATCAGGCCCCGTTGCTGTTAAAGAGACCAGCGTGACAAAATTCTTTTTTTTTTAATAATTGATATCAAACTTAAATTTATTATTTAGTTTTTACCTTTTTTACTCTTCCTGTATTTTCTAAGTAAAATGTTTCATAAAATTGACGAAGGCTCAAACTAAAAAAATGATCACACATAGAGCACACCAACACACTTTTTCTGTAGTGTGGCTGGAAAATTGGCAATAATGTCTTCTGTCCTTGTGTCCATTTTGTTTTTATGCGCTTATGAGCCAACCCCCCCGATTTTCAGTATTGTATCATATAGTTCTAAATTCTGCAACAGACAGAAGTGAGATTTATCTAGCCAGAGATTTATTAGTAATATATTAAAAAGCAATTTTAAAAATAAAATATACCTGTGATTAATAGAAGAAATATTCATTTGTAGCTTGTCACAAAATAAAATCTTCAAAGGTGTCATCAATTTTTTTTAAAAAACCTGTTTTTTTTTTTTTACCCTCATCGTGTACATGTTTCAAGCACTCATTAGATTAATGCTGTGATTTCTTACCTGGTATCTCCTGCCATATAGCAGGCTCTGACTGCACGGTAAGACTCTGCTTAACGCTGTTTTGTTTAGCGCTGTTCCGGTTTAACGCTCTTTTATTTGAATTGAAGTATTCCCCAAAATTGCATGCACAATGTTAGTCTTCCTGATATCCGATGCAGTTTATCTGTTTTTCTTTTCTCCTGCAGTGTTAAACGAATGTTTTTTTATCATTTCATACATTAGTTGATGTTATTATAAGTACTTGATAAACTTTTACAATATAACGATTGATATAGTGACAGATATTATGATTTTTAGTTTTTATCATGGGTGATAACAAAAAAAAAAAATAAGCAACAAGAAAAAGCATTACACTACAAACTAAAATGCTAGGGATTAGAAGATTAGATACTGGTAAAGAGACTGTTATGGATGCCTTATCCACTTACCAACAACTTCTTACAGAGCGCAAAAGGAAAACACAAGTTACATTAGATACCTTCTTGATAAAAAGGCAGAAAATTGGAAATATAGAAGAGACAGAATGAACTGAAATGTAAACATACTGACTCAAAATTTAATTTATTTTTTATATGTTAGTTCGTTTATTATGCTTCTATACTTGTAAGAAATAAATTTTTGTTTTATTTTTATTAAAAACATAATTAATAAATTTAATGGTAAAATACATGACCAATTTTCTATTCTCATCTTCCCATAACCCCATTATTTACATAATGGGATGACTGTTATGATGTAGGTTATTTTAGCACAATAGTTTACAGGTTTCGGAAAACAAAGGAGTGCTTAAAAGGGGAGGGGTGCATCATGGTGACCAGATAGATGAATAATTTACGCGAGAGCACGCCCTATTCATCCCCCATGTTAATTAGTTGTGAGTCACCGGTGGTACTGAGCTCACTGAGACAATTTACCTGGGAAAGAATGTTCGTGACCGTGACACGTAGGATGAAGTTGGAACCGTTACGAAAGTCGTGGAGCAGAATCTTCTCACGAGGGATAACTGAGTTGGAGGGTGTCATAGGGTCCCTTGTTACATGTCAAATCACGTTCCCACCCCCAGACCCGTCACATAAATTATCCCGAGTGTAGAGTCAGTTGGATTGAGAATTAATTACAACTAATTAATCACCAATGTCACAGCCAATTGTGTACTGTATATAAGCAGGACGTTTTTGTGTGGAAGTCAGAGAGGAGGAGAGAAGAGAGCAGGAGCGGAAGAGTAGGACGTAAGCTGAAGTACTGTATGTGAGAACTGGCGTCCACATAGCTACATAATAAACTTGTGTTATCAGCAAAGAAACCGGTATTTTGTTGACTTATTAGCGGAGACTGAAAGTGAGCTGTGAAAATAGAAATATTGTCACCAGAACATCTACATCTACTCTCTCATACTTCTAGACAATGATCTGTACGTTGCCAGGATTAGCATTAGGACTAACCGCCGACGAAACAATGACCTTGTTAAACACTGTTTCATATTACACTCCCTGCGTTAAGCGGGGTCTTAATATTTAAAATCATTTTTATTTTGTTAATGCTGTTTTTTAAACTGTGGTGTCCATTTCCTAGACTTTAGTTTTTTTTGGTTTTCAATTTTAATTTACTTCTAGCTTTACTTGACATAAGCTTAAGAATCTAATAATTTTTATTCCTCATTACAACTTAATAGACTGAGGCTATAACAAACTTTATTGTATTTTTTTTTATCAATTTATTGTAGGGCAGCAACAATAACTCTTCATGTTTGCTGACACCAGTATTTTTGTCAGGAGCAGGAGATCTCTCAGTGAACATTTCAGTCACCACAGACAAAACTGTGAATGAGGGACTCATGGAAGCTGTAGCCAATTTCAGACGGAACAATAGAAGTTTAGAAACTAAAATTTACATTTTGGAGGAGCAACTCTTTGATGGTCTGCTGGGTAAATTGTTTTACAAATAGACCATCACTTTAAGATTAGTTTGTTAAACATAATACAGCATAGTTCCCCTCATTAAATATGACCAGAACCTAAAAAAATTTGATATCCAAAATGTTAATGAGTTAAAAATAGTATTGATTTTATGTAAAGTCACATGTAAATATGTATAGCTCATATTATTTATATTGAGCTTTCAAACCTAGAAACATTCTTTTGTTAGTTTGAAAATCGGCTTTGCCTCAATACATTTATCTTATTTTGGGATAAGTGGCATTGCATATTTTTTACTTTGATTTTCCATGTTAAATAAAGCTAGTTCAAAGGAGAAAAAAAAATAATTTTAAAACATTTAATCAGAGAGGCCGTTGTTCAGTGATGAGCTGATATCAAAGACAACAGGCAGATGGCTAGAATGGGGCAGCTGGTATGAGAAAAGCATTAACACCCGGCTGTGCCTGAAAGGCAATGAACTTTTTGAAAAGCTTAAAGAGAGTGTGAGTAAACTCTTATCAGTGTTCTTATAATTCTGATTTGTTATTAATATTAAGTAATGCATTGACTAGTTCTTCTCTGCAAAACTTTTTTTCAAAACTTTTTTTTTTTTTTTTACTGTAGTTGATTTATACAAATATTATTCTGTCCTGCATGTGTAATTATGTATCACTATAGGCCTATATACTATGTATTGTTGTATGTCATGAATGAAATGTATTCATTCAAAACATTTTTTTTTTACCTCTCACTTGTTCTAATTAGTTTTCTAATAGAAAAATATTTTTTACATTTAAAGATTTGAAGATATAATTAAAAATAAACAAAAACATAATTTTAAAGTTTTTTTTACTCTTGCTTGGGATAAAATCCATGTTCAACCAGTCGGAAATCTAAATGAGTTTTAGAGACCCATGCCAATAATTTTTTTTATAGAATTAAAACTGGTCAAACAAAACTTGGCCATGTATTCAGTCAGATCCTTCAATTTATTCTACACACTTATTAAGCCATTCATTTTTTTTAATGGTTTACTGGGTTGAGCTTTAATTTAATAATTTTCACATATTTTACGTGTGTTTTAAGCAGTGTTAAAAGCTAAGTATCTTCCAGACGCCGTTTCTAAATTTTATTTTATGTAATAGTATTCAGTGGCATGCACAGCTACACGTATTAGTTTCAGTTTGATGTAGATGGAACAAGTTTTTTTATTTATCATTACATGCATATATGCATTTTTTTTTAATGTGCCAATATTTGTCAAAAAATTAAATATGTTCCGTGTCATAAACACTTATATCTCAACTTATAATCTCACTAAATATACAGTGTATTATCTTTTCTGATAGGTAATTAAATTTATTATAACCTCACTCAATTTATTTTCTAATATGCATTTAAATTACCAGCCACAGTATCGTATCATTAAATTAGATTTGGTAATTAAAATAATTAAGTCCATACTGTCTATTATTTACTGAATTTCTGTTGTCATCTTTTCCCTACAGGTAGCACCAACATTTTTGTCAAATGCAAAACTTCAGTATAAAGACCCCACTAAAAGGTTTACAAAAAAGACTGTTGGTCTCAGACAGCTAAAACTGATTATTTTTAAAAGTTCAGAGGTAACAGGATTATAGATTAAAAATAAAGAATCACAACTTCCCAATATTGTGGTAACCCACGTAATTAGTAGGGCTCGTATTTTCATGAAAAATCATATTTTGAATTTAGTGGTACATTGAATTCCAATACAATCTAAAGCAAATACCACTTAGAACTCAATATTATAATTATTATTTGTCATATAAATGCATATCTCAACTAATTTTAAATTTTTCGTTGTATTTTTCCCAAAGGAAGTAAATATATGCATTTTCTTTTTCAAGTCATAGGGGGGGACTTTTGGTTTAATGCATTTATAAGTTTAGCTACCTAATAAAAATTCTCGTGCAGCTTTCTTTCAGTTTTTTCACTCTATATTGTGGGATGGACATGAAATGAAATAGGACAGGTTGTGGATAATGTTTTATTTACATCACTAAAGAACAACTTTAGTTTGTGCTTAGGGCATCAAGGGGATATTGGCATGGATGTATGCATATTTCTAGCTTTTTTAAATCTTAGAAATCCGAACACTAGTAGCTACCATGTGGAGTATAGTGCTCTACTGCTAAATAGCTAATACATGTATGTCTTTTTGAAAATTATTTTGGGAAATACTCATGTGGGTAATATGCATTCATTAAAAAAGATTATCATTTTTTTTTTTTTGCCAATCGATAACATTTAGTTATTTTAACAACAGTTGTTTTTTTTTACCAATTTCTTACCTCTGAGAATTAGTTTCATTATAGTCAAATATACATTTTCTCGCATTGGGTTCTTTTGTATTTCAGTCTAAATAATTAATTATTGTTTTATATTGGTAAAAAAAAGTGTCATAAAAATTTTTAAAAATATATTTTTTACTCAGCTTTGTTTTGTTTAATGTTCTTAACTTTAGGCAACAGTAGAGAGTATTTCCTGGGAAGTTGAAAACATAACCCTCTATATGGGTACAGCTCTAGTCAAGAAGAGTCAGCCCTCTAGGTAATAATTTAGATGAACAGACTTTTCCTGTATTGATGAAACTCTTATCCCAAAAAAAAGAAAGTTTATTTGATGTTCTATAAGAAAATTAACATGTAATTCTTTAAGGAATAAATTTTAAAATGTCTTATTATAATTTACATAATTAAACTGTACATTAATTTGCTTCTAATTTTGTCTGTTATTTCTCTTTAAAAAATTAAAACATTTAAATTTTCTTTCAGCTGCAAGCATTTCCTTACTTTTCTTGTGAACAATGAAGATGTTGGCTCCAGTAAAGATAAAGAAAGGTTAGTTTTGAAATGAAAAATAAATGACTGAAAAAAAAAAACAATTAATACTTAATTGATAACCGAAACATATATCAGCCTTCTTTATTTAAAAAAAAAATTCTGTTAAACATATTGTATACTTTAAAAATGTAATACATCTATACTGTTGTTGTTGGAAATTAATGATGACGTTTTATTAGGATCACTATAAGACTATTATATGAAATACTTTATTCAATGATAGTCTTCACTGACTCAAATATCTCAAATCTAGGCCCTTTTTGGATTGGCTAAATAGGTGATAGAAAATCCATTCCCCTTCCTGTCTCCCCACCACTTACATGTACCAGGGCAACATGATAACGATAAAGTCTTTGCAAAGGCCTCTTAAGAATGTCTCTGACCCATTGCTAAAGAATATATTTTGACTTTTGATCTTCATTATTTGAGAGTTTGTTTTTCTACGGCTTAGTTATTTTTTAGTTGAAGTTTATTGATTTTTTTCTTAAAAACTTTATACCCTTCAGATCATTCGGTCATTGTTTGGGTTTTGAAACAGAAGATGAAATGATGAAATGGGCTGCAGCCATCTACAGTGCACAGGTATTGACTATTTGTGCTGAGAATATTTGTTGAATTCATTTAAAGAGCTCCTCAGTGGTTATTATATAAACATTTCATTAAGCTGGTTAATAGTCTGTACATAAAAATGATAACAGCAAGTAAATTTATAAAAATAGTATACTAAAAGTTGAATATTGTTCTATTTATAGTCAATTCATGACCAAAAAAAAATGAAAGAAAATTTATATATTTTAATCCTAAATTAAATTTAAAAAAAAAAATTTTTTCATTTAAAAAGAAATGTATTATTATCTGGGCATAAGATACATTTTGCTGAGCACTTGAATTGTTCTTTCTATTTGTCAGCATGCATCAAGTTTCATCTGATCTTATTAGTAATGGTGACCTTTGAACCTGTTTCTGATCTTTGAACTATTCCCCCAAACATTCAAGAGTTGATTTTTAGAACTGTGAAGGAAAGGAAGTATTTTTTATGACTGTAACCTCAGCTCTTCAGGTCATCAACACAAGAAAAAATGTGTTGTTTGTTATTTAATCCAATTGAAAACATCACTGATTTTTATTGTTTTAGTTAGACCAAAGTTTTAAAATTCTTCTTTCAACTTTGTGGCTAGCTATTGTTAAGTTATTGTTATTAAAAATATTTAGTGCCTTAAAAAAACTCCTGCTTTTGAAGAGAAAACATCTAAGAAAAAAACATTCCTATTGTTGATGGTGTGTTCCATTATTACTGCAAGTCTTCTAAGCTAAATTATACCTGTTATTTTTAGATTATTCACATTCCAAAACCCTGAAAATTTCCTGTTTCTTTTTTTTTTTTTTTTGGACTTTCAGCACATTTTTTTACACTATTTTTATTTTTCCAGTGTAAATCATTGCTGATTTTTTATTCTTCATCTTGAATTTTGTCAAGTAATATTTTTATTTCAAATTTTGCATGGCAGGTTTCACTTAGTGTGCAATAATAAATGTGTTGAACTACTGTGTCAGTCATGATAATGACTATAATGTATGTATCTTTAAGTGTATAGCGCATAAATAAATATATATATATATATATTTCAAAATTTTTGTTATAATTTTTTTTTATACTAAGGCCATTACATGGTTAAGTCAAAGTGTCTTTGAATATTTACGATTTTGTACTCAATTTATTATTATATGCAGATGTATATTTGTTCATATCTACAAAGTTGTTTTCAAAGTTTTTGCAGCTATTTGAATATCTTGACATTTAAAAAAAAAATATTATATCCAATTAGTCTGAAGCTATGTGAATATCTTTCACATTTTTAAAAAAAGATTATATTCATTAGTGTGTATATTCATTTAAATGCATAATGTAGATAGTCTTCTCTTAAGTCATTGATTAATTAATCCTGAATAATAATCTACGGAGTTATTGTGAATATTTAAATTATTTTGAATGTGAAATGGTAATCTCATCTAAAGCAGAGAATGTTCTATAATTACACTGTCATGGCCGATTCATTTTTATTTTCTGTATTTGCTTTGATAACGTTGTGGGTGAATATTTTTTTGTTGCTAAACTGTTATTTGGTTTGATTTTTTTATATCATTTTACTAGTTTAGGTTCATTTTGTTTTTTTTATATTTTTTTTTTAAATTGTTATGGATTAGGGAGAAAAACTATATCTTTTGTATTGTTTTTTTTTTTTGTCTGTAGTATTTAGTGATAATGAAAAAAAATTTTTTTTTTTCCCTTTGTTTTTGTTATTTTTGTTGGGGTTTTATGTTAATCTTATAAACATTATTTAGCAGCTCTAAATACAGAAAATGTATAGATGTAATAGAAATTTTAAAATATATTTTATTACTATTGATGGAAGAAAATTTATTGCGGAGATAGGTACATGTACTTACTTTGAATTCAGTTGTAACTTTTCTCTAATTTTTTTTTTTTTTTGTATTGACTTTTTCTAATGTAAATTATCATTTTTGAATGTGAATCACTGGTTCGTTACACAAAAACTGAAGCTACTACATGGGCTTTTTGCTAAAAGTACTTAAAATTGTGGGGGCATCTGAGACTCTAGATCTTAAATTTTATTGCAGTAAAATTTCCTTCCAACATACCTGTTATTTTATGGTCAGTTGGCCAAAATATTCTCAGGCTGTTAAAGTAACAGCAGTCACTGTGGTTTTAAATAAAATTAGGGAGTACTTTAATGATAAAAGATATGAAAGTTTACATAGGGCTTAAATTACTATGGACAATCGCTATTTCTGTTAATAAATGAAAAGATTTTTTTGCAAAGAAATAAATATTTAATAACGTCATCCAACTATCTAGGAAATAAACACTTTACTAACCCTAGATCAAATAATGATCAATACTATCTTTCCGTCCTTATCACTTTCAACAATAAATGGCTTACCATAAGTGTTAATGCTTTTCACATTATTTTTCGATAAAATGTTCCAATACTTATTTCTTAAAATGCTTTAAAAAATGACCGAAATCAGAAAGGCAGTTGAAAAATGATTTTTTTTAATACTAAGAAAATTGTGTCTTCATTAAATTGTTTTTTTCTTTCATTGCATCCTGTTCCCGTTTTCTTTTATTCACTCAGAAACATCAAAACAACTTTGAAGGCTTGAGTTTTATAATTGTAAAGAATTTGTAAAAGTTATATTCCTGCTTCAGTCATCCAGTTCAACTTACAGTTAAATACTGTTTTCAAATAAATATTTCATATAAACCAATATGAGTTTAAAAGCCATAATATTTTGAGTTATTAATGGTTGAATAATAACTATTGACTGCAGCATGCTTTTTGAAAGTTCCCAACCTGTTTGCCATCTTTCCTTTTAATATAAAATCTGGCTTATATACTTAATTCCAAAATTGCAGACTGGTTTCTTATTTTTAGGAAAATTGATATATTAATGTAATCTGAGCTATTTTTCTGGCAGATTTTAAATGAGATTTGAAAATTGTAGATATTTAATACAAAATGTTTTTATATTATTATTTGTTCATAATTGTGAAAGCTTCCTGTTAGATCAAAACATACCTTTTTTTTTCTTTTGTACCAACCAATCTAAATTTCATTATTTTTTTCACTATTTAAAATTTCACATGCTTTGCTTTTACATTCTTAGAAATAAATTTTGTATCTCTTGCAAGCAATAAAACTCAAACCAATTAAATTATTAAATGACTTTTTTAATGCATGTCTCTTTCAAGTTATTCAGCAAAAGATATGTGTCATAACTTTTAATTAATGTTTGGTAGACGATAATATTTCCACTTCTTGTTAAATGAGTGCTGTGGCATTGATCAAATAGTATTAAGCTGAAAATTATATCAGTTAAAATATGTTCATTGTGTTTTTATTTTGTTTGTTAACTTTTTTTGTTTGCTAATCAGTAATATTGTTTACAAAAACTTGAAAATCGGTTGTCATCACTGTTATTAAAAAAAGTGCTGTCAAATTTTAATATATTATTTGTCAGCAAGAATTCTTTCAAAATGCTATTTCCTAATGGGCTTACTTTAAACTATGTCTGTCTGTTTCCTTTTTTAGATACCATTCCTACATATTCGTTATAATACTCTTAGAAAATAGCATAAGGTCTTTGCATAGTTTTAATTTTAGATTGATGAAAGTTTATATCAATTTGAAATACTTTTTTTATCATAACCACAATTTCATCAATTTATTCTTAGGAATGAATAAGATCCTGAAATGTAATAATGTTTTGTAACAAATAAATTTGATGTAGTACTTCATGCTCAACACATTTTTCTATGTTCACTTTAATGTTTTCTTTTTTAAATATTTAAATTCGAATCAATGAGTGTCTGTTTACAAATTGAATATTTTTAATGACTTTTTACATGTTTTTCAATGAAATTAAAAAAAAATTGTTCCCTTCTTCATGTATTATTAAATGAAGTCTTAGGATTTGAACTTTTCTAGTGAAACGATACCCAGGGTTGATAGCCCTTTGCCAGCTCTATTAAATACTTGTCACGTTTTTGTTCTCACTTCCGTATGTTCTGCATCATGCTGAAGAAATGTACAATTAAAATTATGTTCAGTAGAATATTTCAATTATACAATTATACTATATTGTCTTTGTTTGCAATAAAAAATATGAATAATAATAATTTTTTCAGGACTTCAATTGGTTAATTTTATAAAAAAAATCATTTCATTATTATAAAAGATAAATACGAAATATTAGCGATGTAAAAACATGAACTGCTGTTTAGTTATTTTTTTTAATTGAGATTAGTGCATAATAAAAAGAAAATTTCTTTGAAATGAATGCAAGTTCTGTCAACACAAATAATTTAATGTATTACTTGTATTCAAACGAGTTAGTCTGTCATTATACTCCAGCGGTAGCCTAAGGCAACTCTTAGAGCCACAAGAAACTCTTCTATGAGTTTCCTATTATTTTTTTTTTTACCAAATTTTGTTAAATCAACCATTTTCTCAAATATATATATTTTTTTTTTAAATTTTGCAATAAATTATTTTAATTTTTACATTTTAAATAGCAGAAGTTATGGGGTCAATGAAATTCCTACTGATGTCAGATCAACCGGCACCTTACCGTTTCCAATTTCTAGCAATTGATGTGTGAATAATCTGGAAACGCATATCTGTAGTATTATTAATACAAGGGAAGTAACACTTTTATTAGTGTCGTTGATCATACTTAAACAAGGCTATATCCCTTTATTAGAATTTTTTTTTTTACTCCCATTTGTTAACAATAAAAAAAAATATTTAATTAATTGCAAAATCAATTATTGAATCATACATTCTCATGGAGCAATAACGTGTATGCTAAATTTCAAGAAAATCTTATCACTAAAAATCGATTACACAATTTTCCCCATAAAAACATAAACAGAAGTTATGAGTGAAGACGATTAGAAAAAAAGAAACAACTGTCATAGGTCTAATCCAGTGGTCGGCAAAGTGCGGCTCCGGAGCCGCATGTGGCTCTTTTGCTCCTTAAGTGCGGCTCTGGCATTTAGTTTTATTTAGTGTACTACTTTTTTAGTGTAATAAAAGTTAACTAAACAAGCAGAGTTGGCTCCCATTTTTTTTTTAATTGTTGTTATGTTCATATTTGGCTCTTTCGCTAATAACTTTGCCGACCACTGGTCTAATCTATAAAATGGCATAAGTAAGTTTCTAATATGTCCAAGTTCTGTCAAAATTTTACGGCTGCTTTAAGAAGATATATATATATATATATATATATATATATATATATATATATATATATATATATATATATATATGTATATTAAATTATTATTCAATAGTTTTTTCGCCTATAAGTTAAATTTTTAGAAATATATTGTTCTCTAATTAGTTCAATTATAATTAACACTTGTTCACCCTTTTCCTACCTCCTGTTCATATTTCGACACACTTCACATCCCATCAAAGATCATGTTACTTGCTAACCTCATCAACACACCCTCCTTGTCCCCAAATATTGGCACAAAGCTCAAACCCATGGAACCTGTCAATCAACAAGTGTCAAAGATTCAGCTGATATTAATTAACAGTATCAATCCTATTGTTTTTAAGGTCATGTAGCTGTAATCATGAGATTTTCTGGGTTCGCGTCTTATTTCTTGGATGTTATAATCTTTTCTAAACAGTTATGTACCGACATTTTTTTTTTTTTGCAATTTTTGAAATAACAACATTCTGGTTAAAATTGACGCATGTAGTTCTTCCCTGGTCAGCGGAGACCAGGATTGGTAGAATATACACGTGAATTCAATAAATGTAGGCTATACCTCTTAGTGAAGTAAAAAAAAAAATAGAACAGCACACAGTACTACTAGTGGCTGCAAAAGCGGACTTGAGCCAGTTGAGGCCCCCATCACATAATAAACTAGTGGGCCCATTGAAAAGGTGTGAACATCTAAAAAGGATACTTTTGGAGCTCCTGAAATATCTGGGCCGCAGTCTATTTCGCACATGAGTATCATTGTGAATGACGTCTAATTCACCCATAAGTAGCATTGTGAATGACGTCTATTTCGCCCATGAGTATCATTGTGAATGACGTCTAATTCACCCATAAGTATCATTGTGAATGACGTCTATTTCGCCCATGAGTATCATTGTGAATGACGTCCATATCGTCCATGAGTATCATTGTGAATGACGTCTATATCGCCCATGAGTATCATTGTGAATGACGTCTATATCGCCCATGAGTATCATTGTGAATGACGTCTATATCGCTCATGAGTATCATTGTGAATGACGTCTATATCGCCCATGAGTAGCATTGTGAATGACGTCTAATTCGCTTTTGAGCATCAGAGTTAATGGTAGGATTGGAAGCGGAAAAGGAGGGGGGTTGAAACCAACGTTGTATTTTGTTACATTCATTAGATAATCAAATGCATTAAAAAATAAGGGTAGAATATTTTTTTTTTAAATATCCATTAATTTAAATGCACTAAAATAAAACAAAATATATTTCCTTTTCTCCGTTTTTTTTTTATAAATTATCTGCGTGTCATTCTGACAAATTACTTTCCAGCGCTGACAGAAAGGGCAATTCACAGCACAGGGGAAAGTGGGGCCAAGTTTTCTCTATGGATCGCTGGATGATGCAGCAAATATCATTGTGTAGTTTGCTGAGTCAATGTACATATCATTGCTAACCTTGCAACGGAAAGATCTCTTGACATGCATGGTCTCGAATATGGACAGCGTTAGGCGAGTTTAGTAATAAGCTATTCTCATCATGGCTACTAATTTTTTTTTACCTTTATGCAATTCATATAGATGCTATAGTATTTACACCAGCGATGCTAAAATACTGGCCCGCGGGCCAAATTTGGCCCTTGATGATAATATTTTGGCCCCCCACAAGTTTAAAAAAAATAACATCTCATTATATACCTACATATATAAAAATTATATTTTTGGCCCTCCAAATGTTTTTGACAGACAATAATGGCAATAAAAGTTTTAGCATCACTGGTTTACACCAACACAGACAGTAAATAATACTGGAGAGTGATTGCTCTCTTCAGGTTTGTTATAGTTGTTGTCTTTGACGTTAAGCTCGATATCGTCATTCCATGACATGTAGTTTTTTTTTTTCTGTTTTGTTAATGTATGCCCCATATTTTACTTTTCACTCCCTACATTTCTGTCTGTATCAAAGTTGGGCAAACTTTATGAAACGCAAGCAACAATGAGGTCTTAAATTTTACAAAAGGGCGGACCAAGAGCGGAGTGTTTAAATAAACTTAGCTAACATAAATTGAATGATAATGTTATTGGTGTAAACTAGTGAGGTGGAGGGTCGCGGACTGGGTCAAACAGCCAGACCCGCTGGCCTTAGTTTGATCATGTCTGGTCTATATACTTGTTGTAAATGTAAATGCTAAACGCTAGTTTTGCCCGGGCCGGGGCCGGGCTAAAAAAAAAAAAAGTTATACAAGGGAACTAATCAAATAAATATTTTAATAAAAAAAACAGAATGAGATTTACCTTTTCCTAGTATAAGTACTATTAAAAAAGACAAAAAAAATATTATTTGAATAATTTTAGCAACATGTTGTTTAGTATTAAATACATAATTTAGTTTTTTTTAACCAAGCACTGCTTTTTTTTTAATGTGTTTTGTTTAAGACACGACCCACTAAAAATATGTCTTGACAAGGATAAGTCACATTATAGATTTGTTAGAGCAGAGGTTGGAGGATCACTATAATAGTGCAGGTTTCACTCCTACTGACACTCATACTATGTCCACCGCGGTGCCTCCATTTGCTTCGGCTGTGAAACTGATGTTGGGCGGGCCTGATCCGTTCTTATGGACTGACTTACTGGGCGGTTGCTCAACCCCCCACCCCACACCCCCAAACACATACATAGTGTCTGAATTTTTTTTTAATTTTTCAGTTACCTAAATTGACTAACATGACTTGACATTCCACACCTGGAGTCGGCGGGGGGGGGGGGGTGGGGAGGGGGGCTCTGTTGTCGAAGATTATTTAAGGCTCAAGATTAACTTGCTGTGGACTTAACAGTGTTTTTTTTTTAATTTATAAGGCCACCAAATTGACCTTTGCCTTTTGGACATCTTAAAAACGTAACAACGGTTCTGTATAAAGAGAACAGGTTTTATGGGCCCAAAATAGAGAATAGAGAACGTCTCATGGGCGCTATATTACATTTTTTTTTATGATGTTTCGATAAAATATTTATAAAAATAACAAAATTATACAATATTAGTTTTAATAATGTTTCTTGAATATCCAGAAAAATATATATCTGGTCTCCAAAAGTTATTTTGTGTGTGTGTGTGTGTGTGATTGCACCAAGCGAACCCCTCATAACTACGGGAATGACAGGGCAAAATGTGTTTCCATAGAATCATCTTTTAGCCTGTCAATAAAAACAAGATGGCGGTCACAGCAGTGAGTTAAATTTAGACACGAATTTCTAGGTCACTGAGTGCTCAAAGAGCTTTAAGATATGCAAGTCATCGCTCTTCAGCATCACCTCCCTTTGCCATTGGAACCGAACGGATTAATGTGAGTGATAGTGAAAAGGGTCATTCATTTTGCTTCAACTATCTGCGATGTGTTAGTCGTGTTTCAGCTAGGGTTCATCTGCATGCCAGCAATATTTTAGCTATGGGGCAATAATGGGTGAATAATAAAAGCAATATGTTAACTATGGAACAGTAACTGGTAAATAGCTATAGTATAAGCAATATGTTAGCTTTGGGGCAGTAATGGTACAAATAATATAAGCAATATGTTAATTATGTGTCAGCTATAAATCAACAGCTTTTTGACATGTGAAAGCTTTGGGGCAGCTAGGTAATTGGAGATGTGGGCTGGCGATGTTTCATCTATGGGTTCGCAATATGCCAGCTATGGATCAGCAGTATGCCAGCTATGGATCTTCTACCGGTCACCTATGCCTTAGAGTAACTAGGTTTCATGTCAGTCATGTGACAGGTTGGGGCAGCTATATGACAGGGATGTGTCATGTACCTGTGAACAATGCAGTGTCGCCCCTATAAATGTCGGTACCCTGGAAAAACTGAGCAACAATTTAAAGATGAATCACAACAATATAGTACACCTATATCTCGCACCCCTGGCACTGCCGGTACATTGAGCCGGCTATGTTTCAACCATGCGTCAGTTATGATTCAGTTATGTTCCAGCTAGCTGAACTTAACTGCGTGTGTATGTATGTAGAGCAGTAGCTTCAAACTCATTTTAACGTTTGTAAATGGTTATGTCAACAATCATTTATTAAACTTTAAAGTAGGGCAAAGTTTTTTGATATTGTTCAATGACCCAGAAACCAGGTGCTTAGTCAGTGTATTTTTTTTTATCGTAATGCTATAAATAGCTACTTCTTCAATATTATTCACCTGCAGCGATTGATTATTTCTTGGACACTTAGATCATACAACACCACCCATTTTTTTTTAAACCAATTGTCCAATATAATGCAGTCTTTATAAACACACCTTTTAAATGTAAATTAAATATGAAATATACCTTATAAATTGTGACTTAGTCATTCAATACTAGTGCGCGCACTATGGCAACATTTAATATGTAGGTCACAGAGAGCGGCAGCGGTGAATCGTCTCGCACTATATAACCAACGATCTGCTTGATTAAACATAAGACTCGGGCAGTGCACTTCGAGCTACCAGAACGTATTTAGGCTGGTTGCAGTGCTGAAATTTATAAATTTTTTGTTCCCACCACACGTTTTTCGGAATCATAAAAACCATTGTTCCGGTAAGTAGTCTAACCTTACATTGTAAAGCTTTTTATCTGATTAATTGAAAACGGGAGTAATTATGAAAACTAATACTCTTTTAAAAATAAAAATAATGTATTATCATGTATGCATTACAAGTTTCATTGTTGAGAGTATCATTTTACACTGCCGGGCAGTGGCAGATTTAAAGGGGCCCCACTGTGCGTGCGCCAGGGTCCCCCAATGCCGAGGGGCTCCATAAAGCCCAACTTAATACCCCCAAACCCCAATTTTAAACCCTTATAGAAGCCTGTCTTTATTTTAAGGACCCAATAATTTCTTCTGCATCATAGTCCCAGCGGACTTTAGTCTACCACTGCTGCCGGGTAATAAGTCCGTTGACGTGGAGTCAATACTCTGTGGACGTGCTTGTTTGGGGCTCGAATCCAAGACGACGCTAGTTATCGATGTTCTATGTCAGGGGTGGGCAAAATTTTAAAAATCGTGGGTCACAATGAGCGGATAAATTTGACAGGAGGCCCGGACAAATAATAATTTAAAAAAAAATGTGAATGCCATTACATAAAAGGTTTTAGTTGCGGTCTGAATTAATCAACGGACCGAACTTGTCCCACGGGCTGTGCTTAGCCCATGACTCGCCTAAGGTTGGGGTCAGTGGCGCAACCAGCAAAAAATGCTGGGGGGGGGGTCTCACATATAGAAAAAAAATGCTGGGGGGGGGCTCACATATAGAAAAAAAGACAATTTTACAGTATTTTTAGTAACTTTATATAGTAAAATATGTATTGATGATTTGGTCTGGGGGGTCGCTCAAGCCTCCCTGCTCTCCCCTGGTTGCGCCACTGGTTGAAGTGTGAGGAGAAAAAAATGTCCAGATTTGGAAGAGTGCATTGAGATAACATTCCACCAATCAGGAGTCCAAATATGTGTACAGATTTAGATTGATGTTACTAGTGTTATAGAATTGTGTATGTACATTTACTTACCTAAGTGACTTACCTGACTGCACGTTTGAAGCTAGCAGCCCGTTTCAAAACCACAAGTTAGAACTTTCAAATGATGTTTCTTTGGTCAAACAATGAGACCTACCTTAAGAACATTATATTAATTACTCATCTAGTTGACAGTACATGCTTTTTGTACATTACACGCAAAAAAAGGAATTCGACATCAATTAAACCTATTTGACTGTTTCCTTGTTGCTTTACTTTTTAAAAACATACTTTCTCTTATTGAGATATTTCCTTGTTTTTTTAAAGACGTGCTACATGCTTGTTTAGTTTATTGAACTTCTTGTGGAGCGAAGGGCTTCTGAAAACACCCTCCTGTGCACTCTGTTTTGGGAAGTGTTTTTTCAATTCCCCACTATTGTTTGGTTGCAACCTTTTCATCTCTTGTTCGCGACCATGTAAACATACTTTTCCAGATTAACATATGTTGTAGTTTTGTTGTTTGTACATTGATAGACTAATCTTTTTCCCCCCAGAATATGGCTCCAAAAAACATCAAGGTTTTGTATTTCGATGCCAGAGGCAGAGCTGAAATTATTCGTTTACTTTTGACTGCTGCAGGGCAAAGTTTTGAGGATGTCAGATTTACAAAGGAAACCTGGCCAGCAGAGAAACCAAGTTAGTTACGTCAATATATCATTTTTTAATGTTTTCATGCACTGTATATTTTTACTAAAGTAAAATTCCTTTAGCCCCCAATGTTCCATCGAGGCAGATCAAGTGTAGAATTCATCTGTTTCTGCATGTGAAGTCTCTGTCAGGATGAGATGAAATATCTGATCCTATAAACCACGGGACGGTTTTTTATGATGCCCTTCTTTCATCTCCACCATAGCCAGTAGTGCAATGGCTATGGAGGAACCACAGGAGATATGGTGGGAGACTTTCACGATGACCTGAAATCAAGGCCGTAGCCAGGATTTTGTTTGGGGGGGGGGGCTGTGCGGCTTGGGGGGGGGGGCTGTGCGGAGAGTTTTATATAAGAAAAAATTGGAACACAATGATAAAGAAGTATATTTTATAATAAAATTTGATTTTTAGAATTATTGTGGGGGGCAGCAGCCCCTAATCCCCCCCGGGTACGGTCTTGCCTGAAATATGCATTGGTCCTCACCGCGGAGATCAAACAAGGGACCCTCAGGTCGACTGTCGAGCGCTTTACCGCACTACTATCCGTCCCCACTTAAATTAATCTGTTTTTGTAACCACAACATATACATGGATTGTGTGGTTAGCAGAACGACCAGCAGCATTTACTCCCACAGTTACCCATTTAAAGACGTGAGGGCCTTTTAAGTTTTAACCAACTTTTACAAAGACCTGGAAAAATTCCCTTGGCTCTCACTTAGGAATCGAGCCAGTGGCTCTCAGTTCGACAGTCAAGCGCCCCACATAGCTCGGCCTACATAGCTCGGCTACATAGCTCGGCCATCCGTCCCTCTTATGTAATATAGACATATATGAATTAGTCAGCCTTCAACAAAGGTTACGTTGTTGTTGTTGTTGTTTTATCAGAAACACCATTTGGACAGCTTCCAGTTATTGAACTAGATGGCAAGCGATATGCGCAGAGCGTTGCCATAGCAACCTACATTGCTCGAGAATTCGGTGAGAATCAGTACTCTTACACTAAAGAATTTAAATTAAAACTTGAATATTATAACTCAAAATTGTATGCTCCTTCAATACAAATCAATACATAAAGCAAGACTAAATTTCATTTTTTTAAAATCAAATGTCAGGTTTGTACGGGAAAACAAACTTAGACGGACTTCAAATTGACCAGGTGGTTCAGCTTGGAATGGACTTTTGGGGCGCAGCTGTGAAGGTCTTCTATGAAAGTGATGAAAAGAAAAAAGTGAGGAACATTTGTTTCATAACATTTTCACTCGATTGTTTTTGTTTTTTGTACATTATTCGTTTTATTAGTTAACATTTTTTATTTTGTTTGTTTGTTAACATTTGTGTGTTACATTTTGATTGTTGGTTAACCTTTTTGCTTTGTTTCTTTTTAACATTTATTGGCCGTCTTGCTCTAGTTTATTGGTTTGTTTTCTTTGTTTGTGTTAACTTCATCCACATGTTGCCTAAATAAACATGTAGATAAATTCAGCTGCTGACACAAGTATTGTTTATATGTGTTTTTATAGGCGGAACTATTTAAGAATTTAAAAGAAGTGGAAGCTCCTAAAATTCTGGCTCATTTTGAGAGGTTACTTAAAGAAAGTGGTACAGGTTACTTCGTCGGTAATTCCGTAAGTAATTTCTCATCAGCATTCAATACAAGACATTGGCTTAGAGGCTAAGATATCCATCCTTTAATATACATGTACTAGCATCATCAACATTCAATAATATATGTAGTTAGACATTGGCTTAGAGGCTAAGAGATCCATGCTTTAATTTACATTTGTGTGTATTTTTTTTTCAGCTTACTTTAGCTGATTTTTTCGTCTATGATATAATCTACGCCAATGCCAAACGTGGTGCATTAAGTATCGACGGATTCCCTCTTCTGAAAGAACTTTACAAGAAGGTTGAAAGCAACAATAATATCAAAGCGTATCTATCAAAACGAAAAGAAACTGAAAATTAAAGATTTCATCATCACTTTTTGTTCATATTTCAATACATGTATATAGGCTAGTTGTATTTTCACTTTATCTGCACATTAATTATCATGTTGGCTATACATCTGATAAACAAAAGCTTGTGACTGTGAGTAAACACATGTTCCGCATTCTTTGTGTTAGTATTGATATATTTGATTTCTAATTCGGAAACAAAACCGAAATATTCAAAGTATACGTGAAGTTACTGTAAACATTGTTTTTGAAATGTACACTTTTTATATTGGTATTTTTTATACTGTAGTTTAATTTTTTTTTTTTTTTACTGTGAAGAATTTTTATTTGTTGTTGTTGTTGTTTTAA
This sequence comes from Bulinus truncatus, assembly GCA_021962125.1. Lineage (NCBI taxonomy): Eukaryota > Metazoa > Mollusca > Gastropoda > Planorbidae > Bulinus > Bulinus truncatus. Next base: position 5,946,435 of record JAGDYQ010000034.1, read on the forward strand.
TAAATAAAAATACTCTTGTCCCTATTTAGACAATTCAAAATAAATTTTGTTTTTTTTTTCTGTGTGTATTAAATTCTTGCTATTTTACTTTAATTGATTTGAACGTTGGTATGTTTACCATACATTGTGTATAGATTAATTTGTTTGTTTTGTGTGGAGCCAAAACGAAAATAAAGGCTGGACAAATATATTAATCGAGGTCTGTCGAGGCCCCGGGGGCAGAACAAAACATTGGGCCCCCGTAAAAAAATGGACATAAAGCTAAGATATAAGGGCCCCTAAAAAGTTTGAATCTGTTGTGTCCGCCGATATATCCACTTTTTCTCATTTGGGCTAAAACACAGACAATCCTAGGGTCATCAATGACTCATCGTTTTGTTTCATTATTACGACCCAATTCTCGCTAATTTAAAGTTAGTTTCATTCATGCTCAGTAAAGGTAGATGATTGGTTGTTTTTTCTTTTGTTTGTGATGTAGGATAAATTGTGATAAACTAAATGGCTACTTGTCAAGTCGCTAGTAAACACGAGAAAGGAAAACTTTTATTTTTAGATGTATTGTGGGGGGGGGGGGAGGGGGAGGTATAGTCCTTGCTAAGATTATTCCGGTGTTTTGAAATCAAACATAGAATAATTATTTATGAAGATAGGTTAGATCTGTTAAATAAAGTTGATAATCTGAATTAATTCATAACATTTACTCAATTTAATTTTATGAATACTTTCTTATTTTATAGCATCTAATATCTCTTTCAGTTTAGTAAAAAATATTTGACTTAAATATTTGTTTACGTAATAAGAACTCTCCATCAGTATTTCAACATTCTTTTCCCACTAAAATTTTATGTTGACAAGTAACCTTCAAGTACTTAGGCGCGTAATGTCAAACTGTTTACGAGTACATCAATAACATTTTAATAATCTTTTCTAACAATAGAAACAATTTTTCAAAACATAAATGCAGAAGTATTAACAGTGATACAAATGGAAAGCTATATACGATATTAACATATTCAACATTTTAATATAAGCATATTGCAGTATACGAAATTCATCATGTTTTCTTTAATAAAATACGAATTGTTTTATTGACGATTTCCCAATAATGAAGTATATGTATTATTTTATAGTGTATTAAACACAGTGTCGAAATGTTTTAAACAAAATTGCAGATAATGAATTTTATTTTTACTTTAGTGTTTCACAATTCTCTGTTGTAAGAAAGATAAAAAGATGTCAAGAGAAATAAATCTCAATTTTTATGTAACTAAACATATTTCCTTGATTATTTCCCCTGTGTGTTGTACATTTTGTTTTGATCGGGCTTCCAATTACATTTTATTAATCCCAGATTGCGCCCAGTAGCGCAAATTAAGACGTCAGAAATAAATATTTGTTTCCATTGGTAGAATGCATTTATGCGATACAATATACAGTATAATAGGTTTATAGAAGAACTAGAGGATATAGCCTAATCTTTATAATGTAACAATTAATAAATATTACAATAATGTAACAATTAATAAATATTACAATCAAATAAAATGTACACAGACTTTGCGTGACACAACTACTCAATATTTTTTTTACCCCTTTCTGTCTTCCTGTTTTCTCGTGTGATCGCCATTTTTGAGCCCTTTTAAAAAAAAAAAGATTCAATAGATCATGGTTTATAATTCTCATACTTTTGAAACGCGCAATGTGTATTTTTTTATAACGCTTGACAAATGATTGTTAAGTCAGAATATTAACTGTATTTAACAGATCTGACATATCTTCATAATTCATCATTCTATGTTTGATTTCGAAAAAAAGAGTGTTTCCTTTCTCGTGCTTACTAGCCATTTAGTTTATCACAGTTGATCCTACTGCACAAATAAAAGAAAAGAACATAACAATCATCTACCTTTACTGAGCATGAATGAAGCTAACTTTATATTTGCGAAAGCTGGGTCTTAATAATTAAATAAAATTATGACCCGTGGTTTGGCCGTGTTGTAGCCTGATGAGAAAAAGCGGACATATCAACGGACACAGCCTGGACAGTTTGCAAGGGCCCTGAATGTTTATTCCATGATCTGTTGTAAAAATAACTAAAAAAAAAAAGAGTCCCGGTTTCTAGAAAAGTTCAGACGCCCACCAGGATTCGAAGACTTCCTTGCGGCGCCTCTGACAGTAGTGACAATGTTCAGACGCCCACCAGGATTCGAAGACTTCCTTCCGGCGCCTCTGACATTAGTGACAATGTTCAGACGCCCACCAGGATTCGAAGACTTCCTTCCGGCGCCTCTGACATTAGTGACAATGTTCAGACGCCCACCAGGATTCGAAGACTTCCTTCCGGCGCCTCTGACATTAGTGACAATGTTCAGACGCCCACCAGGATTCGAAGACTTCCTTGCGGCGCCTCTGACATTAGTGACCTAGACAGGGCGTAACAAATTTGCTTGACGGATTCAAAATGGAAGATAAACATTTTGTCCTTTGCTCATGGCTTTGTTTCACGTTTTATTTCGAACACAAATATATCCGGTTTAGAAAGTTTTATTTTTTTATTATTCTGACCTCAGGCAATCAACGTCCATCCTTAACATGAACATTTCTTTATATTGTTATAAATGTTCGCCCACATAAGGTTATTTTTGGTTCGATGTTTCATGTCTTTTTAAAAAAAATATGTTTGTTGCATATACCATTTATAGAACAAATCATCAGAAACGAAACAAACGAAAAAGAAAATGTAAGCACATCAATGTATTTAACTGTGTCCTGTTATTTTTTCCTAAATGCAGAGTTTCGAAATATTTTACAGAAAGAATTTCAAGATGATATGTATGTATATATATATATATATATATATATATATATATATATATATATATATATATATATATATATATATACATACTGGTTCAAAAAAAAACAACAACTTTAAAATGTGACAACTAGCTCAGGTAGAGAAACAAAACAGCTGTCACATGCATGTATTTAAGAGAAAAATTTGATCATGTCAAGGCCGCAGCGATGAAACCAACATAAACATGTACGAGCAGTTACTAGCCTTAGAGGCAGTAGTGTAGTGGATGTACTGCGGGTTGTGAGGACAGTTACTACTAGCCTAGATGGAGTAGCGTAGTGGATGTACTGCGGGTTGTGAGGACAGTTACTAGCCTTAGAGGCAGTAGCGTAGTGGATGTACTGCGGGTTGTGAGGACATTTTCCAGACTTAGATGCAGTAGCGTAGTGGATGTACTGGGGGTTGTGAGGACAGTTACTACTAGCCTTAGATGCAGTAGCGTATTGGATGTACTGCGGGTTGTGAGGACAGTTACTACTAGCCTTAGAGGCAGTAGCGTAGTGGATGTACTGGGGGTTGTGAGGACAGTTAATAGCCTTAGATGCAGTAGCGTAGTGGATGTACTACGGGTTGTGAGGACAGTTACTACTAACCTTAGATGCAGTAGCGTAGTGGATGTACTGTGGGTTGTGAGGACAGTTACTACTAGCCTTAGATGCAGTAGCGTAGTGATGTACTGGGGGTTGTGAGGACAGTTACTAATAGCCTTAGAAGCAGTAGCGTAGTGGATGTACTGGGGGTTGTGAGGACAGTTACTACTAGCCTTAGATGCAGTAGCGTAGTGGATGTACTGGGGGTTGTGATGACAGTTACTACTAGCCTTAGATGCAGTAGCGTAGTGGATGTATTCGGGGTTGTGAGGACAGTTACTACTAGCCTTAGATGCAGTAGCGTAGTGGATGTACTGGGGGTTTTGAGGACAGTTACTACTAGCCTTAGATGCAGTGGCGTAGTGGATGTACTGGGGGTTGTAAGGACAGTTACTACTAGCCTTAGATGCAATAGCTTAGTGGATGTACTGGGGGTTGTGAGGACAGTTACTACTAGCCTTAGATGCAGTAGCGTAGTGGATGTACTGGGGGTTGTGAGGACAGTTACTAGCCTTAGATGCAGTAGCGTAGTGGATGTACTGGGGGTTGTGAGGACAGTTACTACTAGCCTTAGATGCAGTAGCGTAGTGGATGTACTGGGGGTTGTGAGGACAGTTACTACTAGCCTTAGATGCAGTAGCGTAGTGGATGTACTGGGGTTTGTGAGGACATTTTCCAGCCTTGGATGCAGTAGCGTAGTGGATGTACTGCGGGTTGTGAGGACATTTTCCAGCCTTAGAGGCAGTAGCGTAGTGGATGTACTGAGGGTTGTGAGGACATTTACTACTAGCCTTAGATGCAGTAGCGTAGTGGAAGTACTGGGGGTTGTGAGGACATTTTCCAGCCTTAGATGCAGTAGCGTAGTGGATGTACTGGGGGTGGTGAGGACATTTTCCAGCCTTAGATGCAGTAGCGTAGTGGGTGTACTGAGGGTTGTGAGGACATTTTCCAGCCTTAGATGCAGTAGTGTAGTGGATGTACTGCGGGTTGTGAGGACAGTTACTACTAGCCTTAGAGGCAGTAGCGTAGTGGAAGTACTGGGGGTTGTGAGGACATTTTCCAGCCTTAGAGGCAGTAGCGTAGTGGATGTACTGCGGGTTGTGAGGACAGTTACTACTAGCCTTAGAGGCAGTAGCGTATTGGATGTACTGGGGGTTGTGAGAACATTTTCCAGCCTTAGATGCAGTAGTGTAATGGATGTACTGCGGGTTGTGAGGACAGTTACTAGCCTTAGATGCAGTAGCGTTGTGGATGTACTGCGGGTTGTGAGGAAAGTTACTAGCCTTAGAGGCAGAAGCTTAGTGGATGTACTGCGGGTTGTGAGGACAGTTACTACTAGCCTTAGATGCAGTAGCGTAGTGGAAGTACTGGAGGTTGTGAGGACATTTTTCAGCCTTAGATGCAGTAGCGTAGTGGATGTACTGCGGGTTGTGAGGACAGTTACTACTAGCCTTAGATGCAGTAGCGTAGTGGATGTACTGCGGGTGGTGAGGACATTTTCCAGCCTTAGATGCAGTAGCGTAGTGGATGTACTGCGGGTTGTGAGGACAGTTACTACTAGCCTTAGATGCAGTAGCGTAGTGGATGTACTGCGGGTTGTGAGGACATTTTCCAGCCTTAGATGCAGTAGCGTAGTGGATGTACTGCGGGTTGTGAGGACAGTTACTACTAGCCTTAGATGCAGTAGCGTAGTGGATGTACTGCGGGTTGTGAGGACATTTTCCAGCCTTAGATGCAGTAGCGTAGTGGATGTACTGCGGGTTGTGAGGACAGTTACTACTAGCCTTAGATGCAGTAGCGTAGTGGATGTACTGCGGGTTGTGAGGACAGTTACTAGCCTTAGATGCAGTAGCGTAGTGGATGTACTGCGGGTTGTGCGGCCGCACGCCAAATTTGCACTGTTTGATTTTTATTCTACTTTTCAGATTGGAAGGAGGGCGCCAATTTGTATCCCGCACCAAGGCGTCGCAATAGCTAGCTACGGCTCTGCATTGGAGCCTTCTCTATTTCCATCATCTGCTGTAAGAACTGTTAAAACTTGTTAAAAAGCGTTACACCGTGTTACAACTTGTTACAACTAGTTGCACCTTGTTACACCTTGTTACAACTAGTTACACCTTGCTACAACTAGTTACACCATGTTACACCTTGTTACAACTAGTTACACCTTGCTACAACTAGTTACACCATGTTACAACTTGTTACAACTATTTACACCTTGTTACAACTAGTTACAACTTTTTTGTTACAACTACAACATGTTACAAAATGTTACAACATGTTACAACATGTTACAACTTGTTACAACACGTTACAACTTGTTATAACTTGTTACAACTTGTTACACCTTGTTACAACTAGTTACAACTGTTTACAACTTGTTACATCTTGTTACAACTTGTTACATCTTGTTACAACTGTTTACAACTTGTTACATCTTGTTACAACTTGTTGTTACATCTTGTTACAACTTGTTACATCTTGTTACACCTTGTTACACTTGTTACAACTTAGTTACACCTTGTTACAACTAGTTACACTATGTTATAGCTTGTTATAACTTGTTTATAATCTATTATTAGTTACAATTCTTTGTTACAACTAGTTACAACTCGTTACGATCTATTACAACTGTTGTTACACAGTGATCGTATTCGACTTCAGCCCACGTGCTAGGAACGACTCTAATCATGGCAGTTGTAACGGTCGCTGGCGCCTCATCATCGGACCACAGCTCCTCCTTGTATGTATTTAACTGTACTGCGTGGCCAACGATTGTACTGCATGTGATCATTTTTCTTCAGCATTAAACCTCCCCTCTTTCACTATCTCTCTTTCTCTCTCTCGCTCTCTCTATCTCTCTCGTCTCTATCACTCCTCCATCTCTCTCTCTCTCTCTCTCTCTCTCTCTCTCTCTCTCTCTCTGAAATTCAAAAAAGTTTTGTTCGTAACACGAATGGTTCGTCACCTGAGGGCGTTAGTTATCCGAACTTCCACTGTACGCTTATAAAATGCACTCTAAGAGATTGAGGCATTGTCAGGCGTTCACCAGGAGTAAAAGACTTAAGGACGTAGTGCAGTTTTTGCAAAAACTAATTCTGAAAAAAACTTAAGATAAAATGTTTTCTAATATAACGCAGTATTCTTACGTCTTCTATGCTGATAAGTGGGAGCTAGGGAAAAGGAACCATATAAGGAAAATAATGTTTAAAATGTTTATGTTTTCCACTATTATGACTATGTTTCATAACATCTAGCTCCTTAATTAAGCTCACTTGAATAGATGATCAAGTTTTGAATGTTGCCCAAACTCATGGGAGAAAGGATCGGTACGTCTGGGTTGATTGGTCTACGAACTTTTACATTAGGTAAAATTAAGTCATTGATTTTTACAGCCACCATCTTTTATAAAAGATCCTTGACTTTTGCCATTTGCGTAGAATCGAGTCACTCACTGCCTTTAGACCTTTGCCATTTGGGTAGAATCGAGTCACTCAATGCCTTTAGACCTTTGCCATTTGCGTAGAATCGAGTCACTCACTGCCTTTAGACCTTTGCCATTTGGGTAGAATCGAGTCACTCAATGCCTTTAGACCTTTGCCATTTGGGTAGAATCGAGTCACTCAATGCCTTTAGACCTTTGCCATTTGGGTAGAATCGAGTCACTCACTGCCTTTAGACCTTTGCCATTTGGGTAGAATCGAGTCACTCACTGCCTTTAGACCTTTGCCATTTGGGTAGAATCGAGTCACTCACTGCCTTTAGACCTTTGCCATTTGGGTAGAATCGAGTCACTCACTGCCTTTAGACCTTTGCCATTTGGGTAGAATCGAGTCACTCACTGCCTTTAGACATTTGCCATTTGGGTAGAATCGAGTCACTCACTGCCTTTAGACCTTTGCCATTTGGGTAGAATCGAGTCACTCAATGCCTTTAGACCTTTGCCATTTGGGTAGAATCGAGTCACTCACTGCCTTTAGACTTTGCCATTTGGGTAGAATCGAGTCACCACCGCTCTTTAGACCTTTGCCATTTGGTAGAATCGAGTCACTCACTGCCTTTGACCTTGCCATTTGGGTAGAATCGAGTCACTCACTGCCTTTAGACCTTTGCCATTTGGGTAGAATCGAGTCACCACTGCCTTTAGACCTTTGCCATTTGGGTAGAATCGAGTCATTCACTGTCTTTAGACCTTTGCCATTTGGGTATAATCGAGTCACTCACTGCCTTTAGACCTTTGCCATTTGTGTAGAATCGAGTCACTCACTGCCTTTAGACCTTTGCCATTTGGGTAGAATCGAGTCAAGCACTGCCTTTAGACCTTTGCCATTTGGGTAGAATCGAGTCACTCAATGCCTTTAGACCTTTGCCATTTGGGTAGAATCGAGTCACTCAATGCCTTTAGACCTTTGCCATTTGGGTAGAATCGAGTCACTCAATGCCTTTAGACCTTTGCCATTTGGGTAGAATCGAGTCACTCACTGCCTTTAGACCTTTGCCATTTGGGTAGAATCGAGTCACTCAATGCCTTTAGACCTTTGCCATTTGGGTAGAATCGAGTCACTCACTGCCTTTAGACCTTTGCCATTTGGGTAGAATCGAGTCACTCACTGCCTTTAGACCTTTGCCATTTGGGTAGAATCGAGTCACTCACTGCCTTTAGACCTTTGCCATTTGGGTAGAATCGAGTCACTCACTGCCTTTAGACCTTTGCCATTTGGGTAGAATCGAGTCACTCAATGCCTTTAGACCTTTGCCATTAGGGTAGAATCGAGTCACTCAATGCCTTTAGACCTTTGCCATTTGGGTAGAATCGAGTCACTCAATGCCTTTAGACCTTTGCCATTTGGGTAGAATCGAGTCACTCAATGCCTTTAGACCTTTGCCATTTGGGTAGAATCGAGTCACTCAATGCCTTTAGACCTTTGCCATTTGGGTAGAATCGAGTCACTCAATGCCTTTAGACCTTTGCCATTTGGGTAGAATCGAGTCACTCACTGCCTTTAGACCTTTGCCATTTGGGTAGAATCGAGTCACTCACTGCCTTTAGACCTTTGCCATTTGGGTAGAATCGGAGTCACCACTGCCTTTAGACCTTGCCATTTGGGTAGAATCGAGTCACTCACTGCCTTTAGACCTTTGCCATTTGGGTAGAATCGAGTCACTCACTGCCTTTAGACCTTTGCCATTTGGGTAGAATCGAGTCACTCAATGCCTTTAGACCTTGCCATTTGGGTAGAATCGAGTCACTCAATGCCTTTAGACCCTTGCCATTTGGGTAGAATCGAGTCACTCACTGCCTTTAGACCTTGCCATTTGGGTAGAATCGAGTCACTCACTGCCTTTAGACCTTTGCCATTTGGGTAGAATCGAGTCACTCACTGCCTTTAAACTTTTCCCATTTGGGTAGAATCGAGTCACTCACTGCCTTTAAACTTTTCCCATTTGGGTAGAATCGAGTCACTCAATGCCTTTAGACCTTTGCCATTTGGGTAGAATCGAGTCACTCACTGCCTTTAGACCTTTGCCATTTGGGTAGAATCGAGTCACTCACTGCCTTTAGACCTTTGCCATTTGGGTAGAATCGAGTCACTCAATGCCATTAGACCTTTGCCATTTGGGTAGAATCGAGTCACTCAATGCCTTTAGACCTTTGCCATTTGGGTAGAATCGAGTCACTCACTGCCTTTAGACCTTTGCCATTTGGGTAGAATCGAGTCACTCAATGCCTTTAGACCTTTGCCATTTGGGTAGAATCGAGTCACTCAATGCCTTTAGACCTTTACCATTTGGGTAGAATCGAGTCACTCAATGCCTTTAGACCTTTGCCATTAAGGTAGAATCGAGTCACTCAATGCCTTTAGACCTTTGCCATTAAGGTAGAATCGAGTCACTCACTACCTTTAGACCTTTGCCATTAAGGTAGAATCGAGTCACTACCTTTACGTGACTCAGGCTACAACGGGAAGTCTTTTTTTAGAGCATTTTCAAAAAAAAAAATGCTCTATTGTCTCCGTTTTGTCTGTCCGTGTACACCCTAGATCTCAACAACCATAAGTCCTAGACCCATGATGTATATATCATTTTGTAGGTCTTGGCCTGCCAAGAAATGACTTTTTTTCATTTCGCCATCTGACCTCTCAGGTCCGTAAAAGGGGCCTTAGTACCGTTTTTTACTATATAAGCTATATTAATAAAGGAGCGCTATATCTCAGCAACTATAAGTCCTAGACCCATGATGTATATATCATTTTGTAGGTCTTGGCCTGCCATGTGTACATCAAAAGTTCATTTTGCGATAGGACCTCTGAGGGCCGGGCTTCAGGGCTCCTAAGGGGCTTATATATTATATATACACCTTGTACGTTCAATAACCCGTTCATTTGGTGCGAAATACTGCAGCACGTAGTTTCACCAAGATTTATTAAGAAACTCAACAAATGAAATAGTAAGCTTGTGTTCTGAGTTTAATTGAAAGTATCAGAGCTATGCAACAATTGACGGAGTTTTCGGACGATTAAATGACTATAATTTAGAATGTTTTCAATTATGAGTCCTATTTCAGTAACCATAAACCACTTGTAGTTAGATTTAAGAGACAATAATTTTTGTTGAAATATAAAGAAACGTCTTTATAATTTTTTTTTACAAATATATGCATTACACAATTGAATTTATAAACATTTCCAAAATTTACAAATATTTACTGAAAGCTAACAAACGTACTGATACATAACACGAAAATGCGCTAACACGTCCTGTGTCCAGAGTGGAACAGGCTTAATTGCTTGTTTTAAATCTCATACATTCATGTAACTTTTAGAGTAAGTGGTATTTGACGTGTGATGAGTTAGCTCATTAATTTATTGTAGCTTGTTACTGAAACGGTGACTGTATATTGACACAGTTCCGTTGACTGGAAAATGTTACAATTTCTTCACACAGTAGCAATCCATGGATATCTAAATCAGACTGGTCAATCATTTTGTTCCCCTCCAACTAGAAAATAAATGATCAAAAGCAAGCAGGCTGTCTCAGTAATTACTTTAATTCCCAGCAATATTTGCTGTTACAAAACATTTTTTTTCCTTGTGTATCTGAAGATTTGGAGCAAATGGTCATCCAAGAAATTATCAAGTAATTAAACAAAAAAAAAGACATGGCAAATTCAAGGCAAAATAATGTGTAAAAGTAAAATACAACGTTTTAAAAAAAATGAATACATTTTATAATTCACGTTGTGGAACTTGATCCAAAAACAAAAATCATTTTTGAACTGCAATACAAGGATAAAATCAAAATATTGACAGAAAATGAAAGAAAAAAATTCAATTTTTTTCGTATAAATAATATATTCGGATACAGATAATTAAATAAACAGATAAATACAGAACAATATAACTAGTGAATCTAATGGTACAGAAAACATTTAGCTATTAATATTCAGTGATTGTCTGTGAACACTTGAGTCACTTAATTCCAGTTTGAATAAGAACAAATCAAAACCTTTCAAATAAAAGCTAAATTATCTTAAGCCATCTTGTTTTTACTATATCAATATAAATATAATGTGTTTTATCTTTAATAAGGCAATCTCGTATGATTAATAATTAAGTGTAATCCTACAACAGGTATAGTGAACAACACAATATAAATTCAGTACTATTATCTGTAAAGTGAAATATTACCACACGCAAAAGTTCTGGAACTTTAGTTTCAAAATCTTTACCTCCCCATCACTCGGCCAAAGAACCTAAAAGTACGTATACCTAAAATGTGTTTGTTGTGGAGCAGAAGTTCTTAAAGTGTGGTTCTCAAAAAATCGTATGTCAGAGCTTAATTGTTCGTAAACCTAACATTTGTTTGTTGTGAAGCAGTAATACTTATAAACTGGGTCTCAAAAAAATGTAATAATTTCTTAATCAAGAATTTTTTATTTTTTTTATTTCTTACCTTTTATTTCTTCTAATTACTTTTTTCTTTCTTTTAATTACTGTTTCTTTATTGTAATTACTTTTTCTTTCTTTTAATTACTGTTTCTTTATTGTAATTACTTTTTTCTTTCTTTTAATTACTGTTTCTTTCTTTTAATTACTGTTTTTTCATTGAAATTATTTTATTTTTTTTTCTTTACAGCAGGGTCGTGAAAAACGAGCATTTTTCTGAGTGGATCGTGAATAGCGAAATTTTGAGAAGCACTGTTGTGAAGTGTTGACCGAACATATGTGATATTTCGGCTAGTGGCGTTTGCAATCCGACCAGCCATTTGTATCAGTTGACGAAAACCTGTGCTTATTGTTGCTTGGACAAACAAACTGTCCGTGGTCAAGTGTTCTCTTGACCCGAATTTAAACTGGATTCAATTTCATCTCCATCCCATTCAGCCAGGCTGGACGATCACTGGGCCACGCATGAATGGTGTGACAACTTTTGTAACGCGTATCGCCGTTGTAGTACACTGAGAATCGTTACTGCAAAACAACCCAACCAAAAAAAAAAAATAATTTGCATTAGTATGGACTGTTATTTCCCCTGCAAAGAAAAATGTATAAAAAGAAATCGCGTAGAGTCAGATTTCATCAGTACCTTGTCAGTAAAGTACTTCTGAAATACATTGGAATGTCTCGCTCAATAGGGCTAGTGACAAGTCAGGCTAAGACCTGTATCTTTTATTTGTATATCACACTTAATACCTAAAGCTAGTTGGAGAGGCATGGCGGGGGAGGGGTGTTCGCCCCCCACACTACCCTGACACTTGTATTTATCTGTTTCAGTCCTCTCACCATTCACTCGCTATTAAAATACAAATTTCATTAATTTCCATCGATTGAGCCAATCCACAGTGATTCATTACTTCAACCCTTAACAAGTTTCGCCCTTGGGGGATGATGTTGGCAGGCCCGTAGCGAGCGGGGGGCAGGGCCCCCTGCATTTTGTCTGGCCCCCTCTGCTTATTTGTTCTACTTAGTAAAATTTATTTCCCGGCCCCCCTGCTATTGCCTGGCCCCTACTGTAGAATGCCTGGCCTCTGCTGTAGAATTTTCACGCTACGGGGCTGGGTGTTGGACCCCCACCTTCACGGACTCTGCTGTGGACAGGTCTCTCCATTCCACTCTTTGTCGTGTGGTCGCCAATAGAGTCGCTACATTTCGGCCTGTCCATTCCTTAATGATGGCGATCTAGTTCTTTCAAGGACGGACTCTATTTACCAACAAAGAATACCATTTTTTACCTTATCTAGGTAAATTAGCTTTAACATAAGTAGCCTACACAGCCTTATAAGGGAATAATTATTTTCTGCTTTTACATGTTATCTGTTATTATTGTGTGTAAATAAAAGGGTTATCCATAAACGTTTTTGTCTTTAGGTTAAAATATCAAGTAATTTTTTTTTATAAATTCAAAGACTATTTATTTATTCTGTAAAATTCATACAAAAAGAGAGAGAGAGAGAGAGAGAGAGAGAGAGAGAGAGAGAGAGAGAGAGAGAGGGAGAGAGAGAGAGAGAGAGAGAGAGAGAGAGAATGTGACAGAAACTTTATTGTAAACATCTGAGCTATGATTTGTTAGGCGGCCCCGAATTTCCAAAGAGGTCGGACGCAAAGCCAAAATGTACAACTTTATAACCACAATCCGAAATTTTAGAACCGCAAAGCCCAGCTTTACAACCGAAATCCCAAATTTATTACCATAAATACCAACTTTATAACCGCAAAACAAACTGTATACATTTTTTTTTATATCTCCGTTTATTGTAATTGAGTGTAGTCACTGTAAATTTAAAAAAAAAAAACTGATGAATAGTAAATAGTCAGACTTGTGTTATACATTTCACTTAATGATACTCTGTAATGAATAGTAAATAGCCAGACTTGTGTTATACATTTCACTTAATGATACTCTGTAATGAATAGTAAATAGCCAGACTCGTGTGATACATTTCACTTAATGATACTCTGTAATGAAAGAAAAAATATTTTTAAAAAGGCTGTAACTTGTCTGTAAATTATAAACAAAAATTAAGAGAAATTAGGTGACTTAAACAGACTTCAAAAATTACTCTCACACAAACACATTCTCACATACACAAAGTCACTGTTTCACCTGACCGTATACATACGCTATATCCCTCTCTCTCTCTCTCTCTCTCTCTCTCTCTCTCACACACACACACACACACACACTGTGTTAAAGTATTTTTCTTATGTTTTTTTTTGCAGCGACCTAAACTATTGTACTAAAACTATTTGCTTTGATTGTAATCGTTCGTGCGTGCAGGGGCCGAACTATCTCAAAGAAGTGGCTACATGGAAAATTAAGCTCTCTTCCATCCCACTACTACCCCACCCCAACCACACAACAACTCTACACCCACACCACCTCCAACTACCTGTACGCTGGGTTGGGACTATTTTTGCCTCTGTGAACTACGCATGACCTTTACGTATAAACGGACCAACAGATCGTGTAGGTACTTGTACTTAAACCCAAGTGATAAAGTCATTTATCTCACAAATCTGTACTGGAGCAAAGACCTCAAATACTTGCGTAGATAATCTAACATTAGCCTCACGTTTTGTACCTTACTTGAACAAATTGTAATTTTTAGTTTTTAAGTCAGTAAAAAATGTTTTCTTACTTCGGAATTCGTGAGTGTGACTACATAGTAGAAATAAAAACTGGAGATAGTCTTGGTGCCGGAACTAATGCCAATGTCTGGATCATCCTGTATGATGAGAACAGCAATGTCACTCCTCCCATCAAACTGGATCAATTACTCAAAAACAATTTTGAGCGAGGCGCCACCGACTCTTTTCAGATTTCTAAATCAGATACGAGCAACTTGAAGAAAGATGAACAAGTGGCTAAAATAGAGTTCTGGAGAGATGACCAAGGCAACAGCAGCGACTGGTACGTCGACAAGATTGAAGTGAAAAACAAAACGACTCAAAGCATCTATGTGTTCCCGGTGTACCGGTGGATCAACGCCAACTTTCACTACAAGATCAGACACCTGGACACATCTCTACCTCAGCATGAGCATGACGATTTGAAGGAGCCCAGAAAACAGTTAATTGAAGAGAAAAGAAAAAACTATGTACTTGATCAAAAGTTTCCTAAAGAATTCCCCAACGGACCCGTGCAGGTAAATATTACTTATATTTGATTTAGACAGACGGTCAATCAAAAAGACAGACATTGAGACATACAAATTGCTAAACAGACATGAAGATAGAGATAAGAGCTAACACACACCACAATTCCATTTGTTCTGAGAACTATGACAAACGTTTTGGTTTTGCGACTAACATGCCAAGAAAATCTATGATGAGGGAAATAGAAATAAAAGCGTGGTTAACTGTATATTTATATTTTCCCTTCTGCTACGCAGATTTGCAAAAGTTTATTTTTGAAAAATATAGAAATAGAGTTGTACAACTGCAAACATAGACTCTCTAGCCTTCAGTTATAAATGTTAAGTTTCACGCGAGCGACAGAAATTCGCCCTCGACCCACCCGTAGTTTCAGAACCACTGCTCAAGACTAGACCAGGGGACGGCAAAAGTTTTCGTTGCGGGCCCCACTGGGCTCGTTAATTTGACCGGTGTGTCGGACCAAGAGAAGATGGCTGACGTGTTAAGGTGAACTGAAATAAATTTAAACTTCACAACATAAACGAGTGGCAGGCCGCGAGTCAGATTTTTGTATTCCGACGAGCTTGATTTGGCCTGTTGGCCGTAGATTGCCCATGGCTGCTCTAGACCAATGGTGGGCAAACTTTGTAAGCCACATGTCACAATTGCTCTTACAAAAAAAAAGACAAATAAATAACAAAAGGTTCGAACCAAGAGGCGATGGACGAAGTGATTATTTGATCTAATATCAATTGCATGTTAGCGTCACATCACATAATGTTTTGTAGCGCGAACCAGAGCAAAACAGCAGGTTGTATTTTGACCTGCGCGAACCAGAGCAAAACAGCAGGTTGTATTTTGACCTGCGCGAACCAGAGCAAAACAGCAGGTTGTATTTTGACCTGCGCGAACCAGAGCAAAACAGCAGGTTGTATTTTGACCTGCGCGAACCAGAGCAAAACAGCAGGTTGTATTTTGACCTGCGCGAACCAGAGCAAAACAGCAGGTTGTATTTTGACCTGCGCGAACCAGAGCAAAACAGCAGGTTGTATTTTGACCTGCGCGAACCAGAGCAAAACAGCAGGTTGTATTTTGACCTCCCCTTCTCTAAACCGTCTGAATCTATCGGCTATTAGGAAGATGAGAGAAATACCCAGCCAAGTATCTAGAATGAACATTTTCGACCGGTTGAGTATCTAGATTGAACATTTTCGACCGGTCGAGTATCTAGATTGAACATTTTCGAACGGTCGAGTATCTAGATTGAACATTTTCGACCGGTCGAGTATCTAGATTGAACATTTTCGAACGGTCGAGTATCTAGATTGAACATTTTCGACCGGTTGAGTATCTAGATTGAACATTTTCGACCGGTCGAGTATCTAGATTGAACATTTTCGACCGGTCGAGTATCTAGATTGAACATTTTCGAACGGTCGAGTATCTAGATTGAACATTTTCGACCGGCGGGTCGGACCAAGAGAAGATGGCTGGCGCGTTAACGTGAACTGATATAAATTTAGTTTAAACTTCATAATACAAATGAGTGGCAGGCCGCGAGCCAGTATTTTGTATTCCGGTCAAGTATCTAGAATGAACATTTTCGAACGGTCGAGTATCTAGAATGAACATTTTCGAATAGTCGAGTACATTTAACCTGTATTGAACTGTAAAGCTACCTGAGGCCATTTTATACATGACATTCATCATAATCATTTGCCACCTAACACGTTTTGTCGATGGAGGACTTTAAGAACACTGTCTGTCGTGGACAGGTCACTCCTATCCTGTCTCTTTAGTATCCTTTCTACTAGAATCTATAAGTACACGACATCACTGTGAATAATATTATGTATAAAAGTCATTGGTGATAAAACTTCAATATGCCGGGATTCTCAACCTCTCTGATATGACATTGTACCAATTAGGAAACGATATATTCACATTACGTGTGTAATCGAAATATTTCCGTCCACACAATGTTTTATTTCTTAAATATCTTGTTTGTCTTTTTTTTTTTAGGCGAAAGAATTGCCACTGGAGGAAAAGTTTTCATTTACTGACCAGGTAAAACATCAGAATTTAATTTGTATCTATTTATCGTAGAAATCAAGAATAATGCGATGTTCAGGAACATGTTCCCTCTACCAGTCTCAAAAGATTCATTTATATGATAAAAAAAATAGTTTTGTACAAATTAAATAATGGCTGTTTCTGAATGTCTATCTATAAAATTATTTTTATTTGACTATCGATATCTTTTGTTATTTAAAGGAAGTTTTTTTTTTTTATTTCCAACTCTATAGAAAAAGTTTGATACTAAATTTAACATTTTATATTCCATTCTTGGATAAATAGTTACAGCTAACCAACTCGTATCATCACTTAATAAAGTGCATTGTTTCCAATTTATGTTTCATTTTCTATGTATTCATTAACAGTTCAGTCTTGCCACACTGGGTCTGCAATTGAAGGTGTCTAGTAAAATTTTGAACTTCACCCATGGAGAATGGACCAGCATAAAAGATATTTTTACTATTTATGCGCCTCCGGCATTTCCCATACCAGAGGTAACTACTACTCTAATACTGTAATAGTTCCAGATAGTCTAGTACAGTAATAGTGCCAGATAGTCTAGTACAGTAATAGTGCCAGATAGTCTAGCACAGTTATTGCGATTGATAGTCTAGGGTTTGGTATCAGTAATAGTGAGAGATAGTCTAGTACCAGGCACGCCGAGGGGGGGCAGAGGAGGTCATTGCCAGGGGGCCCGCATCTGTAAAGGGGCCCGGCCGTCCCGACCATGTCAATTTTTTCACTACTTATTGTTTAATTAGGGGCCCGCAATGATGTCCTGCCTTTGGGCCCGTGTTGGCTCTCGGCGCCACTGTCTTGTACAATAATAGTGCCAGATAGTCTAGTACAGTAATAGTGCCAGATAGTCTAGTACAGTAATAGTGCGATTGATAGTCTAGTACAGTAATAGTGAGAGAAAACTTATCGATTGTTTTGTTCTTGGGTTATATTTTTTTTTTGTTTTTCAAGTTTTTGAGGTTTTCTTTCTTTTTTTTTTCATTTATATTTTGTGTTTTTTTTTGTAAATCCGGAATATATTACCTGAATAGTATTTAATGATGACCTTCAGAGTTGGTTTTCACATCCCCGCTAAGCGCACATTTGTAATTAAGGAATTTTATAAAGGATGTGAAAGTGCGCATTAAGTCGACAATACGGTGAACAGAGAATGTGTAGCCAACTTATTTTATCCTGTTGGTGTTGACACTTGTGGCCACCAACACATTTCACTTAATATTCTAATCATAACAGTTGTGTTTGAAAGCAGAAGGCGGCTTTAGCAGTTTACGGGGGCCTAGGGCTAGTTTTAAATGTGGGGCCTAGGGCTAGAGTAAAATGTGGGGCCTTGCCTTCCCGCTTCGCCTTGAACAAACTCTTAATTTTGTTACCGTTAGGTGGCATGGAAATCTATCGTATTGGGTCTGTGGCGATTGCCCTTGTTTCTGCCCCCCCTCCCGCCCATTTCCCCCTTAGACCGCCACTGAGGAGGCAATCAAATTAAAACTAAAATGTGCAAACGTCCGATCTCAATATATAGATATAGCTTAGTAACATAATGACTAATATAGCTTAGTAACACAATGAATAATATTGCTTAGGAACACAATGAATAATATATCTTATTAAAACAATGGATAATATAGCTTAGTAATATAATGAATAATATAGCTTAGTAATATAATGAATGATATAGCTGAGTAACATAATGAATAATATAGCTTAGTAACACAATGAATAATATAGTTTAGTAAAACAATGAATAATATAGCTTAGTAACATAATGAATAATATATTTTAGTAGCATAAAGAATAACATAGCTTAGTAGCATAACGAATAATATAGCTTAGTAACACAATGAATAATTAACGCCTGTAATATGTTTCAAACTACAGAGGTCTTCATTGTGGACAGATGACGATTACTTTGGAAGACAGAGAGTAGCCAGTGTCAATCCATCGGTCATTCAGTTAGTAACAAAGCTACCACAAAAGTAAGTCAAGATAATGGACACAATTTCAAGACTATACATAGAATGTCAAATAAAAAAAAACATAAACAAGTTTAAAATAAATTAAAATATGGTCTGTGTGTCTTAAGAATAGTTTATGTCAGTTCAATATTTCATGTATAGATTGCCTGTAACTGATGAACTTGTCAAAAAGTTCATGGGTGGTTTGACATTACAAGAGGCCATCAATCAAAAAAGATTGTTCATTAGTGACTTACAGATATTGGAAGGAATTCCAGTGAAAAAGGATTTTGTGGTAAGGACACAAGGAAACTGTTACTATTAACTGAGTGATATATATATATTATTTAAAAAAAATTGTTAGCAATACTCCATATATATATATTAAAAAAAAATTGTTAGCAATACTCCATATAATTTTATTAAGAGAACAATTTTTGTTCCTTTAAATATGAGGCAGATCCTCGGGTTACAAATTTAGTTCGTTCAAAGAATAAGTTATTGAAACACTTGGTGCGTGAACCGAAGCATTATAAACTGCTCCCTATAGGTGGCGCTAAGCAAGTTTGTTTTATATTTTGCCTTGCGGCTTTTTAATTAATAATCCAGATCTTGTAATCAAAGAGAGAAATGTTCTTGTGGTAAGATTTCGTGAAACGAGGTTTTGTAGTAAAAAAAAAAGTAAATAAATAAAAGCATTGTGACTCATCACCAATATATCTCTTGAAGTTGAACTCATCACCCATATATATATATATATATATATATATATATATATATATATATATATATAAATGTAGTTCAAATTGAACTTTTTATATATCTTTGTATGAAAATCTTTGCAATAAGATCATGCTGTAGAGTCTCAACAAGTTAAGCTATAAAGTTCACTCTGTGTATGTTTGTATTATTGTTGTTGTTCTTTACTTTGACTAAACAGCTGTGCGCACCGATAGCTCTGTTTTTTGTTGACATATCTGGACAACTGAAACCTGTGGCCATCCAGCTATTCCAAAAACCTGGACCAAATAACCCGGTGAGAAATTTTAATTTTTTTTTTTTTACTCTCTTAAGCTCAACATATTAATCTTGCCCTAAATGAAATAAAAATAGTTTTCACATGTTTGATGTATATTAGCTTGTCATTGACGTTATTATACTTATGATCTATTTTATATTCTAAATTTAGATCTTCACACCCAGAAGTCCTTCTCTGACATGGACATTGGTCAAGATGTGGTTCAACAATGCGGACGGTGCTTACCATCAAGCTGTTACCCACCTTGGTCAGAATGAGTCACTTAAATCACGTGTCTTGATTGTCTTGTTTTCCCTGTGAATATTGTAACTGTAATATTTTGTATCAATTATAATTACCCCATAATGATCCCGAAGTGACCATTTCATAAACTATAGTCACTACTTTATAAAAAAAAAAAACCTGTTGTATAATAGCTTACGTTAGTAGATATAGTGCCCTGTCTGTAGAGAAAAAAAAGTCGATTTAAATAAAATGAAAGAAACTCTATTCTGAAATGATCCTTTCTACTAAAAATAATAAAAAGGGGACGGATGGTCGTGTGGTAAAGCGCTCGATTGTCGACCTGAAGGTACCTGGTTCGATCTCCGGTGAGATTAAGGAAATTTTTCAGATCTTGGCTTGTCCCCGCTATATCTCCCGTGGTGCCTCCATGGCCATTGCACTATCAGCTATGGTGGGGATGAAAGTAGGGCAGTATAAAGCCGTTTATAGGATCTAAGAGATTACAGGGACTTCACACACCGAAAATACTAAAGGGGACGGTCCCTGGTTCGATCTCCGGGGAGGACCAATAGATACCTCAGGTCATGGCTAAAGTCCCCGTAATATCTCACCTGTAAAGTTACATTAACGTTTACTTTGATTATGCATATAATAATTAACATTTTATTGACTAACTAAAAGCGTGGGTACCAAAAAAGTAAATGAAATAATTAATACCAAATTGGCGCTGACGCTTTTTTTTTTTAATTTTTCCCTAAACGTTCTCTGTGTCCAATCGTTGCTTTTAATTTAGTTTATGGAGGTTAGCTATGTAACAAAATTAAACAATTATTAAGTACACTATTCAAAATGTTCTAATAGAAGTTTATTTTTGTTTCAGGATTAACTCATCTTCTGATGGAGTCATTTTCCCTGGCAACTCAACGCAATCTCTCACATTCTCACCCTGTGTATAAAATCCTTGCACCACATTTCCTAAACATCATTGCCATTAACAGGTAAATCTATTTCTCATTAAGGTATCTTTAAAAGATGTTATTGTTTTGTTTGTTTGTTTGTGTATTGCGTGTTAACTGAGGTATTTTTCACTTCATGTACATAGCTGTAAAACAAGTTCAACTTTCACCTCTACCCCAGCAATATGCACTTATTGACCCTGAGTCATTAACTTTCTTTACAATGATTTTTTCAAACGTCATTGTTTACAATAAATATTTTGTACAGTTTTAACGTGATCTTTGATAGTGACCATCAATAGATCAATAGATCATAGTTTATAATTTAATAGCTTTATTTTTTTTTACGTGACTGACTTAACTCGGAGCTAAAACGACATGTCTGTTGATTTAGTCTTGCAGTCACAGAGCTGGTCAGTGATGGCGGATGGGTGGACAGGACAATGAATTACGGCAACAAAGGAATGTACGCACTGGTCGTCAAGGCGTAAGTTATGACCAAACGCTAACCTCATTATTGATTAAAACTGACCATGACAGACACATAAATAACAATAATTTGCATCACAAAAAAGGAATATATATATATATATTGGAAAGTATATACAGATTTTTTTTTCTAACAGTCAACAAAGATCGCGCTACTTTAAAAACTAACTATTTTAAAAATTAGCATGAAAATCGTCTAAACACAACATAAAATATAGTGCTATTACTAGTATTTCTGGAAATAAACAAACAAAAGATGTGTCTATCATGGTCATGGGAATATTATAAGTCAGCCTGACAGAATTTAATATTACATGAGTAATCGTTCGTAAGAGCATCCCATCAATCACTAGTCTTGAGTTAATTTTTTTTAAAGTCTCATATAAAAATCTTCCAACATTGTTCTGTAATATTATTCAAACCTGTGTAAAAATTAGTGTTGGTCTAAATTAAATTACAATCTATTAAACAATGAAGAAACGAAACAAAAAGTATAGAAGATAATGTCACCGGCTTTGAAAATATCAATTTGAGATCGATTAGAATTGGGGAACAAAGATCGATCAATTGGAAAGCAATTTATTTTAGGTGATAGGATGATTTAGAACCATTGACGATTAAAAAATTGAAGCTGCAATCAGAAAATCCGTGGTTTCCGGTAATACATATTGTGATCGTATACAAGAGATGCTTTTATAGAGACTAGAGAAGACCATGGCAATTAGGGTTCAGGAACTAGCTGAAAGAAAATTTCCTGGAACTAGTTTTTTCTCTCAGGAAAAAGTTGTTGTTAAATGCAAAATATGTTTGATATTGTGTATGAATCAGGCGGAATTTAGAAGTATTTTTTTAAATAAATTTTCTTGCATTGTCTGCAAAATTTAATTTATACGCTGTTTTTGTTTATTTTTCACTTTTTTACTTGAAGTTCAGAAAATTTTGGAACGTATCGCTTTTTTTACAATGATTATGTTGTCTTTTTTATGCCTCGTTTATGTGGAACGTAAACACCTAACAAATAAAGTATTTATAATGAAATAAAGTTAATAAAACAGTGTATATTATTAAAAGAAAACATTTCAATCAACAGGTACAAAGAATGGAGGCTGGATGTTGATGGAACTTTGCCTGAAGATCTCAAGAGAAGAGGAGTGAGTACTTGTTAATCCTAAAATGTCCACACAAATATTTACATGTGTGTGCACATGTGTCTCTTTAGGCCACTAAGAATTCATCTGTTTCAGTAACCTCGGCATATAAAGGGATTGTGTGGTTGGGACAACGCCCAACCGTCTTTTTTTTCCTTCCCCAACGTAACGTCAGGTTCCTATATACAGCTGTATGGACTAAGGTCTTTCATAAGGACCTGAACAAATCCCAAGGTTCTCTTTAAGATTCGAACCGAGGACTCTCCGGTTAACCGTCGAGCGCTCTACGTCATTGTTAGGGCATATTTCATGAAACTGCTCTTAAAAGCAAATATTTAGGGCATATTTCATCACTATATTGCAACTATAACCTCATTTTCAGACAATTATTTTCCTCACTATTCACTTCCATATTTTCTGTTAGTGAAAGCATACAATATATTTCATTTAAAACCCAACTATTTTTGATACATGCTGAAAACCATCCATACCGACACATGATGGGAGGGGAGGGAGAGGGTCAGACATGTCCCCCCCCCCACACACACACACTTCACCCACACCCCCTCTCGCCGTGTTTGCTATGAAAAACAATAGTTAGCTTCAGTCATACATAATCTCTGATGTTTGTTGGAATGTGTCACACTGTGTGTGTGAGAGAGAGAGAGAGAGAGAGAGAGAGAGAGAGAGTATTGCATATGTGGCCACTCACGAGGCCAATGAGAGAGTAAAAGGAAAGTATAGAGCTACACCATAGTCAGTTGTTGTTGTTATTTTGTTGTATAGCGTATAGAGAAATAATGTAATAAAACAAGCAATTTAAGTCTTTTCCGTTTCGGACAAAGGACATTTTAGAGCATTTTCGGACGAAATCCGTATTTCTTTTTTCCGGGTTACAGCCATAAATATTGCTCCACGCGAATGGATTTTGATAAATTTAGAGAGGGAAGTAATCATGTTGAATAACTATTACAAAAATAAATAATTATAACGCCCCTTTGATTAGCTTTTATTACTTATATTTAAAATATAAGCAAAAACGATATATAAGAAACTCTTATATTTTGGCTCTGAGAGGTCAGATCGCGAAATGGACTTTTGATGTACACTTGGCAGGCCAAGACCTACAAAATAATATATACATCATGGGTCTAGGACTTATGGTTGCTGAGATCTAGGGCGCTCCTTTGTTAATATAGCTTATATTGTAAAAAACGGTACTTTATAAGCCCCCTTTTACGGCCCTCAGAGGTCAGATCGCGAAATAAACTTTTGCTGCACACATGGAAGGCCAAGACCTACAAAATAATATATACATCATGGGTCTAGGACTTATGGTTGTTGAGATCTAGGGTGATGACGGACAGACAGACAAAACGGGTACAATAGAGCATTTTTTTCGAAAATGCTCTAAAATGGCTCTTTGGGAGTAGCATGAGGCAGTAAGAGCCGCATGAGGCAGTAAGAGCCGTATTTGGGCTACCCCTAGTTTAAAACTGTAGTCCCTGTTAAAACGAGGTTAGATTTTTTTCAAGTTGTATTAGTGGTAATTTTTTTGATATCACCTTTAAACAAGACAAGTTAATATATTTAGAACACGTTTTATCACATCTGATGTTATTTGGACCATAACAGGTACTTATGCTTATTGCCCCGATGTATTCTTAGCATTTTCTGCGTCGGGCCTTTTTAAAGAAAACATAAGAAACAGCTAATACAATTCTTATGGAACCAAAAGAATAATACGACTGTGTACAGATTAGATAGACTTATACCAATAACAAAATCTATAAAGTACTACACATAAACTTGCTTGTTTAGTTCATTTTAAGCCATAGTTTATTGAATATTTTGTAATGTTTAGTTCATTTTAAGCCATAGTTTATTGAATATATTGTAATTTCCGGGACATATCTTTTATTTTTAGGGCATAAATACCTGAGTATTTTTTTCCTTGCTTAGGGCATAGAGACCCAATAATAAGCTTTCTTTTAAAGATCTGTCTAGTAAATAGTTTTCCCGATGTTCAATTGTGTTTAGAAACACAAATAATAGGTTACTTTAACAACAAATAAATGTGTGTTTTTCTTCACTAGCTCGACAACCCGGATGTTCTCCCTGGTTACTACTACAGAGACGACGCCATGTTGTTGTACAACGCTATCAACAAATATGTCCATGACTATCTGAAACTGTATTACAGTATGTTGGATATTCATCTGTTATGTAGATACTATAAATGTGTGAATGTAACACACAAACTCACACATACACAAAGAGACACACAAACTCTCACAAATACACAATGAGACACACAAACTGTCACAAATACACAAAGAGACACACAAACTCTCACAAATACACAAAGAGACACACAAACTCTCACAAATACTCAAAGAGACACGCAAACACTGAGAAACTCATCACCTTTGTTCACAAACATATATCAAGTCTCTAGCAAGGTGGGGAGGCAACTTGAGAGCCTTCGGCCTTAAACAAGTTGACATTTTGCAGTATGAGGTCCCAATTACGAGATTCACAGTAGCGTAGACTTTCTTGTTGCGGTCATACTCACACACAGACACGCACACAGATATCCATACAGACACACACACACACACACACATATATATATATATATATATATATATATATACACACACACACCAGGATATTCACAAACATAAGATAACATGTGCATTTTTTAGAAAAACATGTCTTTAAAAGCATGCAGCTAAGTAAGTTTTGAAACAGGGTTGTTTAGGATCGTGGTTAGCTTAACTAGTTTTGTTTTACCCCAGGCCAGTAGGCTATTGTCATTTAAATACGTCAAGGGCTATAGTCTAGATCAGTGTGGCACGCGTGCTACAGGTGGCATGCAGAGCCTCATCAGATGGCACGAGGCCCGTAGCGTGCGGGGGGCCTGGGAGGCCGGGCCTCCCCTGCGTTTTGTCTGGCCCCCTGTGCTTGTTTGCTCTACTTAGTAACATTTATTTCCTGCCCCCCCTGCTATTGGCCTGGCCCCTGCTGTAGAATGCCTGGCCCCTGCTGTAGAATTTTCACGATACGGGGCTGGTTGGCACGCGAATACATTTTCACTTCTTTTAATTTTAATTGGAGTGTTGGTACTTCGTTATAAATAAGTGTTGTTTTGGTTGAATTTTGGGCACGTGACCGCAAAAAAAAGGTTCGCCACCACTGGTCTAGATAGTCTCAAGGAGTACATGACATGTACGGATCGGTTATCGATATCATCAGAGAAATCAAAATAATTCCCAAGTTTAATTATACTTATGTTACAGCTTCACCTGAATTGGTATCAAGTGATCACGAGCTTCAAAGTTTTGCCCAAGAACTTGTTAAAGAAAGAAATTTCGCTCAAGGTGGAATGGGGATTAAGGTAATTATTTAAAAGTTACGTAATGTATTATATTAAAAAAAACGGGGAAAATAAAAAAAAAGAATCAAAACTAAATATAAAGTGGCAAAAATAAAAAGAAAGTGTGCAAAAGTGTTTCTCTTGATTTTATTTTATAATTAACTGTACACTCTTCCAGGGAATTCCAGGAAATGGCAAACTCAGCACGGCGGAACAGATTCAGCAAATAGTTACAAGTGTTATTTTCATCTGCAGTGTCGGACACGCTGCCACCAACTTCCCACAGTACGATGAATACGCCTTCCCTCCTGTCTATCCCGCTACATTGTTTGGGAAGCCTCCCACGGATCCGGTAAGTATTGTCATAGTTGTACCTTAAGAAACCAATTTAAACTTGTATAAATCATGTTTAGTGTCACTGGTTAGTAATTGTTGAATTAAATCTTGACACATGAATGGACGAGTCCACTGTCCATCACTCTGTATCATGTTGTCTTTGCTTTTGCAAAAAAAAAAAAAATAATAATAATAACGTACATAAAATATGAATAAAAGATTTTCATAAAGACTTACAATAATTAAAAACTCATTTAGGTCACTTAAATTACTATGGTTTTGTAAATTGTGCAGCTGACTTTGATTTTCAATACATCAGCGGCATTTACAAATTATGCAAGTATTAGTTTCGGATAAGGAAATAAATGTAACTTTATTATTTGATATCACATGACAGAAAGCTATAGTCACAGAGCAAGACATTCTCAAGTGTTTACCAGACAAAGAGCAAACTTTGGAGATTATGACCATGACGAAACTCCTGAGCACCAAAGGAACAAGAAGTCTGGGAGATTTTGAGGTTCAATACATTGTGGACCCCAAAGCAGTGGCCGTAGTAGAGAGGTAAGGTCATTTTTACGATTAAACGCATGACACTAGTTCCACACAAAGATAGTTTATTTATATTATTCTACAGCAGTAGTTCTCAAAGTGTGAGGCGCAAGCTGATATAAAGTGGATCAGTTATTTTTTTACTAAGTCGATAATTCATACAATCAATTTTAATTTTTTTTTTAAATGTAGGTCACAAAAACTGAACTATTTTTCAGTGAGTCGTCTTTTGCAAAAGTTTGAGAACCGCTTTTACAGTATAATTACAATTATTGGAGTCAAATCATAGCCGACTAAATGCATGTGCCCTCCATGGATCTTTTCCAGAATCCCTTAGCCCAATATTAATTGAAGATTACTAGGTAACTGCCCATGGCCTCCACGTCTTTCGATGGCCCATTCCAGTTTTATTGTCAATTACATATTGTGCCATACGAGAAATCTTAATGCAGTTTTTGACTTGTGGCTCTCCGAAGTCTGTCTAGAGCCTCCAAAGAACCTAAGAATTGTCCTGGGTTATCACTGGAGCCCCAACTTACCGGTTACCCGGCCGACCATTATCAAAATGAGATGTTCCTGTTTAGAATGCGAAACATTTTCAGAGGATAAATCAACGCAAAAACTTTCCAACGCTACTGATCATACTTGATTTTAATGTCACTTTTAATATTCTTTATATAACAATCAAGATGTCTCCACGGGAATCGTATATTTTTCATTCTTTCCAAAAACTATTAGTTGGCAATATTTTACAAATAATACTAAAATAATTAAGCTTATATTGTTAACAAAATATATATATTTAAAAAAAAACTAAAAAAAAAAACTTTCATAAAAATTCAGTGAAAAGTAAAAAAAAATCATTTTATCTACAAATATTTCTATAAATTATCATAAAATGATTCACAAATAAATACAATTGTACTTTTGGCTTATTTTTGTCCAATCACCATCTAGAATTAGTGACACTTTTGCACAGCGGCATTTCTTTTCTAAATGAATGAATAAAGATCAGTGGCGGCTTAAAAGGAACGTGAAATTTTCACCCCAGAAAAGACAATTTGTTTTACCCTTGTATGCCTCTTTTTTAGGGCACAATATTTCCTTGTTTGCCAGGGGTCCTCAAACGACCTTAATCTGATTTAATCAATATTAGGTACAGCTCACCGTACTGTAAGAAATTAAATTTTGACATCATACGCTTGTAACTATGTAGTCTAGAAATAACAAACACTTTATTTAAAAAAAAAATTAATTGTTAATTGTTGTTTGTTTCAGTTTCCGGAAAAATATTTCTGAAATAAGTCAGATCATCAAAGAGAGAAACAAACAGAGATATCCCAAGTATAAATATCTTGATCCTGAGTTCATCCCAAACAGTATTAGTATCTAAGATAGTAAAAATCTCATCATCGTACAATACATTGTTTATATCTTTTTTTACTTATCCTGCATTATATTATATAACACCATCTGGATAAGAATAAATATTATATACATATACTGTGCAGTTTTGCAAAGGTGTGTGGGTTGAACAAAAAAGTAGATCTTTATTTTAATTCGATAGTTTGTTTGTATCTCTAATATATATTTATAAATAATATATATATATATATATATATATATATATATATATATATATATTCATATATATGAGAGAGAGAGAGATGGGACGTGGGGGGGGGGAGGGTTAGTGAGAAACAGAGCTAAGTCCTTGAATAAGTATATATACACACTTGACCTGCTGACCATATCTTAGAAGTTCTGTCATCATGTGTTGAATGGTTCTCTTGATGTTTACGTCATTTTATTATTGTTGTTATTGAATTTTAAAACAATTTTTATGATATTCATATGCTTCTATTATTTACTTTAGAAACAAAAATGAAATAAATATTTTTTCAATGATTAAGATTTTTTGTGAAAAATCTTGATTTAAAGCTTGCCACTCAACCACAAACCACATCCCCCACCCCTCCTCTACCAATACTATACCGACGGTCAACTAAATATTATCCCCATCAGCTGCAAATGGCCAACCTGTGACAACTCAAACTAGTTGACTGCATAATTAAGATAGAAACAATCCGTGATAGTTAAAAAGTTCAATGTCCTCAGCTGTTAGCAGCTTCGGATGAACCTAAACAGAATTTATAACAGAAATAGTTTGAACCGCGTGTAACATAATTAGTCCATCTGCATATATATCTTTAACTTTGTGAATCAAATCCAGATTTTGAGGTGGATAAAAAAAAAGTCTTATACTTTAATTTATGATAATGTTTGGTAATTATGTCGGTTAATTTTTTGTTCATAAATGTTTGGCTTACATTTAACATAAGCAAAATATCCTGTCAAAGTTGAGCGAATTCAAATCAGATAGAAAGCTGCCACCTGACCTTGACTATTTACTACACAAACACAGTACATTTGTATTTTTCGGTGTTTTGAAAAAGTGCAAATAACTGTATTATTCGTTTTTTTTATATATGATGGAAAAAGGGGGGGGGGCAGATGAGATAATTTTTTCCCCAACTTTACATTAGTCATTTAAAGTCACTGATCTGTTAAAGCCAAGTCGTATACTAAAAATCTAATCACCATCTTCACACACACACACACATTTTTTTGTTAAGCTTTGGTACACAGCATGAAAACAAGACAATAAAGTGAGGAACAAAAATCTCTTGGGAAAAAAATGTGGACCTTTGTATGTTTTTTTTAAAGATTTCCTAACAAAACTATTTTACATATGAATGAAACAGTATTTTGTGAATTTTTTTTTTTTTTACATTTACATCAGATGCACTACTAAAACGTCTTTTCGAATCAAACAAAACTGCGATTTTTTTTTTCATTTCAGCACACCTGAACACATTAAAGCACAACATAAACATAAAACTAAACTTTGAAAAGATTTAGTTCACTTTATAGCCTTGAGCTCTGTATTTTAAAAACATATATTAAAAAATTAATGATGCATTGAAAAAAAAGAGAGAGAAATATTTCAATCTTTTAAAATCAGACATGGAAATAGTTTATCATAATGTAATGGGTTGATCTGTAAAAGGAAAGAAAACAACCTTTCCCCCCTCCCACAGGTATTCAACTGGTATCTACAGGTAAAGGTAAAAATTGAGTGTTGGGGGAATATTAAATTTTTCTCCAAAATTTAAAACAGAACGAATAAAGCTCGGGGGAATTTTGATCAAATTGATACATGTTTTTTTTTATATTCAGCTCCATTTGATAATTTTCATAGCTGTGATAGAAAAAACAAGCAATTAAGCCTGTTCCATTCTGGACACAGGACGTGTTAGCGCATTTTCATGTTATGTATCAGTACGTATGCTATCTTTCAGTAATTATTTGTAAATTTTGGAAATGTTTATAAATTCAATTGTGTAATGCATATATCTGTAAAAAATTAATTATAAAGACGTTTCTTTATATTTGAAAAAAAATTATTTTCTCTTAAATCTAACTACAAGTGGTTTGTGGTTACTGAAATAGGACTCATAATTGAAAACATTCGAAATTATAGTCATTTAATCGTCCGAAAACTCCGACAATTGTTGCATAGCTCTGATACTTTCAATTAAACTCAGAACACAAGCTTACTATTTCATTTGATGAGTTTCTTAATAAATCTTGGTGAAACTACGTGCTGCAGTATTTCGCACCAAATGAACGGGTTATTGAACGTACAAGGTGTATATATAATATATAAGCCCATTAGGAGCCCTGAAGCCCGGCCCTCAGGGGTCCTATCGAGAAATGATGTACACATGGCAGGCCAAGACCTACAAAATGATATATACATCATGGGTCTAGGACTTATAGTTGCTGAGATACAGCGCTCCATTATTAATATAGCTTATATAGTAAAAAACGGTACTAAGGCCCCTTTTACGGCCCTGAGAGGTCAGATCGCGAAATGAAAAAAAGCCATTTCTTGGCAGGCCAAGACCTACAAAATGATATATACATCATGGGTCTAGGACTTATGGTTGTTGAGATCTAGGGTGATGACAGACGGACGGACGGACAGACAAAACGGGGACAATAGAGCATATTTGGAGCAAATTTCTCATATTATCTTCGCGGAGATTTAGGATTATTTTTTTTACCACTCTACCAATACAAAGGTAGACTCAGTTTTCGCAACTTTACCACTCTATCATATATAAAGGTAGACTTAGTTTTCGCAACTTTACCACTCTATCATATACAAAGGTAGACTTAGTATTCGCAACTTTACCACTCTATCATATACAAAGGTAGATCTTAGTATTCGTAACTTAACCACTCTACCATATACAAAGGTAGACTTAGTATTCGCAACTTTACCACTCTACCATATACAAAGGTAGACTTAGTATTCGTAAATTTACCGTCTAAATAGCGTTCTCCATAAAATAAACTATTTTACATCTCATAATATTAAAAGTATTGGTTGTTATTTTTTGTTGTTGTTGTTGTTTTCTAATTTCTTCAAAACAACACATAGAAACACGATGAAACGAAATCAAAACTTTTCAAGATAACGCTAACGTTAAAACAAAGGTGAATTAAAAACTTTAAACTTAATTATGGCTGGTAAATTTTTTTTTAAAACTAGTAATCATTGCGAAATTATATTTGCTTTATTTTTTTTTTAATAAAATCTGCTTTCAATAGTAACACTTTCTTACAATCCAATGGATAGTTTGAGACCTTAAAATAACTACAAAGTAAATGAAATACATCAACTGGAAAGACATTACCAAGTCACTGACGCGGACAAGGTTTGTCCAGGTGTAAAAATTTAAAAGTGCTGATGTTTTCTATCGCACCCCACCCCTAACGACTACCCTCCACCAATATGACTTTAAAGAAATAATCGAGCCGCGTGATAATCTCTATAAAAAGAGCATAAGTCCCAACATTTAATACTTGGATCTTGTGTACGATTTCTCATTACAGTCTGGAGAAAATATAGCAACTTTATTAATACATACTCAAAAGCATTCACAGCCAATTTAAACAACTCCGGCTAGTTTTTGTCTCCAATTTTATAACTTACCTGGCCAACTTTAAAACTTTTTAGAGAAACCAGTTCAAGATTTAAGCCAGTTTGAAATGTTTTCTTACTTTGGACTACGTGAGTGTGACTACATAGTAGAAATAAAAACTGGAGATAGTCTTGGTGCCGGAACTAATGCCAATGTCTGGATCATCCTGTATGATGAAAACAGCAATGCTACTCCTCCCATCAAACTGGATCAATTCCTCAAAAACAATTTTGAACGAAGTTCCACTGATGTTTTCCAGATTTCTAAATCAGACACGAGCAACTTGAAGAAAGATGGACAGGTGGCTAAAATAGAGTTCTGGAGAGATGACCACGGCAACAGCAGCGACTGGTACGTCGACAAGATTGAAGTCAGAAATAAAAATACCGGTAGCACTTTCCTGTTTCCGGTTAACCGTTGGGTCAACGCTAACTACCACTACAAGATCAAACACCTGGACACATCACTACCTCAACATGAGCATGACGATTTGAAGGACACCAGAAGACAATATCTGTTAGAGAAAACTAAGAACTATGTACTGGATCAAAAGTTTCCTAAAGAATTCCCAAACGGACCAGTGCAGGTAATTATGTACAGTATTTAAGCAAATATAAACACATATGCGAATGGACAGATAGACCACCGTAATTAAATCTAGGTAAGTGAACTGTGCATTCAATAGAAATCAATGACTTTGTCTACTAAATAAATTATAAAAGTATTTTAAAAAGGCGACACGTAAACAAATTGACTTTGAGGTAGTCATAAAAAAAATTTCTAAAGATGTGACAACAATTGCCGGCCCATTGTTAAAGACGAGATGTGACAACAATTGCCGGCCTAAACGTAAAGAGGAGATGTGGCAAAAATTGCCGGCCTAATAGTAAAGAGGAGATTTGACAAAAATTGCCGGCCTAAAAGTAAAGAGGAGATGTGACAAAATTTGCCGGCCTAATAGTAAAGAGGAGATTTGACAAAAATTGCCGGCCTAATAGTAAAGAGGAGATGTGGCAAAATTTGCCGGCCTAATAGTAAAGAGGAGATGACAACTTTCATAGCCCAGGGCTGCCAGGTCCACGTCCTCTATAACATTTGGTCTTTTGAACCGAATGACTAGTTCATGTCGACATTAAGTAGACATGCCCGGGGGTCACAACCGTAACTTGTCCGTCAGGGCTGGCTGGTTTTGAAAAACAGATTGGGTACTTTGAATTGATTTCAGATAAAACAAATTTATATGCACGATTTTATTTAGCCGTGTTTTTATTTTGCAATACATTTTGTCAAAAATCTTTTTACCGTTAGTACAAGGTGCTCATATAATCACAGTGCATTTTTCTAATTGTATTTGTACGTTTAAAAAAACATCAAATATCTAATACTGCGGTGATGCGACAATGACCTTTAGAACTTTTCTGGATCTGCCATGATTAGAGATACGATTGGGACAGCCTGAGAATCAAATCACATAAAAACCATATCGCATGTTTATCGATCTGCCATACTTAGAGAGATACGGTTGGGACTTTCTAAGAATCCAATCCCATAAAAACCATTTCACATGTTTATCGATATAATCTAATTAGTCTAGACCAAGTGTTCCTGCCAACAGAGGGCGTTTTGAACATGTTCAATATCAGAAGATTATTTTTAATGCTTTGAACATCTCTGTAACTATTCATGTTTGTGTTGTTAAAGTACAAACCATATAACCCCTTTGTGTGAAATCTGTATTTCGCTATAAGCTTAAAAATCATTTAAATATTTTTTTTTTCTAAATCGATTATAAATCAATTTTATAGAGATGAAATCTATACGTTTGTTTCAAGGTAAAAAGTCTGCCTGTTGATGAAAAGTTTTCCTTCAATGATAAGGTAAGTCATGTGTTCAGTATTCTTATGATAAATAAAGTCAAGTTTTCAGTATTTAGTGGGACGGAGTGGTGTAGATACTCGATTGTCGACCTGAGAGTCCTGGGTTCGATCCTCGGTGAAGCCCATGGAATTTTTCCAGGTGTTAGTTGGTGCAAAGTCGTCCCACAAGTCCACCCAGCTTTAAATGGGTACCTGACTTTAAGTTGGGGAAGTAAAGGCGGCTGGGCGTGTGTGCTAACATAAAAATCGTTGGTTAAGTTAATCTTTTAAAATTCAATTTTCAGTTAAATATGCTTTAACATGATTTTACCTTCAACATTTTGTCCCTATTGAATATCGTTTCTAACAACAGTTTAGTATTGGGGCACAGACTGCAGAACTTCAAATAGCAAGTAAGATAATCAACATCACTCATGGAAAATGGA
This sequence comes from Bulinus truncatus, assembly GCA_021962125.1. Lineage (NCBI taxonomy): Eukaryota > Metazoa > Mollusca > Gastropoda > Planorbidae > Bulinus > Bulinus truncatus. The sequence goes on from JAGDYQ010000034.1 coordinate 5,980,543, forward strand.
AGAGTATAGCAGACATCTCCACGATCTTTGCACCTCCAGCATTTCCCAAACCAGAGGTAGCAAAAAAAATTGTGTAATTCTCTCTCTCTCTCTCTCTCTCTCTCTCTCTCTCTCTCTCTCTCTCTCTCTCTCTCTCTCTCTCTCTCCCTCCCTCCCTCCTCTATCTTCCTTCTCTCCCCCCCAAACACACTTTTCTCTCTTATGTATGTTTCTCGATGTTTTTATAAAATAACATTTCAAATAAAATATTAATTATATCAAAATGATATACGTGTGTATCAGTTTATCTGAATGTTGAAACCAATTGCAATAATTTGGCCAATAATTTGTATAGATATATAAAAATTGTAATTATGTGATATGAGTCACACATTAATTTGAATAAAAGACTTAAATTTTTATAAACGACGTTTCAAAAGGATATTCTAATTTATTTTCTCATAACTGACATTCCGGAGGAAAATTTTGTTTTAATGCAATGTATACATACATATTTTAACTGATTAATATAGACAATAAAATTATGGGTATAACTTTCAATTATCATGGTGTAAGAATAAATGTAAGAATAAATGCATTCTTTACTATTCTAACTTAATATTATTCTTAAATAAGTATACCAATGTTTTAAAAATAATTGCGACCGTTATAAATACATTATAAAAAATACGACATCAAGACTCAATTGATGCGAATGAATAAAACAGAAAGACTTGACACAGAGGTGTTGAATTAAAAATACATTTCAAAGGTCATCATTTCTACTTACTACAAATATTTCGTCGAATAAAATGTACAGACACATTTTTCAAAAGACTCATTCGTATGAAACGAGGCATGTGAAGTGTTTGTTTTATAAAATCAGCATGCACATTAAGTGAAAGATGAAAGAGAATAACAAAAAAAAATAAAAGGAAAGATTTATCCGAGTGATGAAATGTCGATTAATGTTAAACTTACTTTAATGCACCTCTTGAACTTTCTTCCATTTAGTTTTGGGGTCAATACAGACATACAGATAAGCAGACAGACAGTTAGACAAACGCCTTGACAGCAGGGGCGGCTGTTGGGGAGTGGCGACTATGGACAGCCTAACTAAGGGCCCCAAAGAAAGGAATGTGGGGATACTGTTAATATATTACACTTAGGGCTCTCGGCCACGCAAATGACACTCGATTGAGGCCCCGCTAAGGGCGTATAATCAAACAGACAGACTGTTACCAGAGTAATATTATTATTTATCTTTCTAGTTTTAATTTGTTCATTAGGTTTATAGTATATCCTTCTATTATGCTCTACGCAAAGGGTACCATCTTTTTAAAATCGTAATCTACAATGGTTTCTTAAATTTAACCAAGATCGGGTGGAGTTTTTTGTAAGAAATGTAATCAACTGACTGTGATCAAGACAAATCGCGTCTAGTTTTTTTTTTTTAAATTATATATTATTATAAAATATAACATAAAGAAAACTTTATGTATACGATTTCTATCTCAAGACATCCTCAATGTGGATGGACGATGTGAATTTTGGAAGACAGAGGATAGCTGGCATCAACAATTCACTTATTGAACTGGTCAAAACTTTACCACAGAAGTAAGGCTCGGACTGTTACATAATTTATACCCAGAGTCTTTTTTACGGACAGGCAGACTGTGGGGTCTCCTGGGGCCTCCACCCTCTTCCTGTGTTTCGTGTTATCAGATATAAAATAAACAATGAACCGATATTAACTACACAACGTACAGATATTAAATACAAAATATACTCCAACATACACCCACATATTCGAACATACTCCTATAAATTTCACATATTCCCACATACGCATACATGCTCCCACATACTCTCATAGACGTCCACAACTCCCACATACTTCCATAGACTCCCACATGCTCCCATATACTCACATAGACTCCCACAACTCCCACATGCTCCGACATACTTCCACAACTCCCACATACTCCCATAGACTCCCACATGCTCCCACATAAACTACACAATGTACTTATATTCACTACACAATGTACCAATATTAAATACAAAATTATCCGATATTAAATACACAATGTCCCACATGCTCCCCATACTCCCATAGATTCCCACACCTCCCCCATACTCCTATAAACTCCCACAACTTTCACAAACTCCCATAGACTCTTACAACTCCAACATATTCCCATATTACTCTGGCTTGTATACTAGGTCAGCATTAGACCATAATACTCTCACATTACTCTGGCGTGTATACTGGGTCAACATTAGACTATATCACTCTCACATTACTCTGGCGTGTATACTGGGTCAACATTAGACTATAACACTCTCACATTACTCTGGCGGATATGGTCAGATTTTAGATTATTTTTCCCAAAAATATTTTCCATTCTGCATTGTCATATGCCATCTTGATGTCCCGGCTTCCATTGCCATTAAGTTATTTTTACATACCGAAAAAAAAACTCCCATAGACTCCCACAACTCCCACATACTCCAATATTCCACATGCTCTTATCGAAGTCCGAAACTCCCATAGACACCCACATACTCTAATAGACTCCCACATACTCCCACAGGTACTTTTCTCTCGGGCCCAACTATCCCAGAAAGTCTCTGCCTAGGGCCCCCAACTATCCCAGAATGTCTCTGACTAGGGCCCCTTCAAGCATGTAAGAACGGCTTCGGTAGTAAAATATTATTTGCTAAGCAGATTTAAAATGTAAAGATCAGTCAGATTGTTACCCTTGTTAAATGTCGAGTATATCGTGTGATCCCTTCAGGTTCAATATATCTTTTGTTTTCAGTTTTCCAGTGACAGACGATCTTGTGAAACCGTTCCTTGGTGGTCTGACTCTACAAGAAGCCATAAACCAGAAGAGATTGTTTATTTGTGATTTACAGGTTCTGGAAGGACTTCCAGTGAAGCAAAACAGAAAGGTTGTTTTAATAAGTATTGATTACTATTTACTTCTTCCTACCCAAAGGTTGGGTGAATGACTATTTGATTACTTCTACCAACCCAAAAGGTTGGGTGAATGACTATTTGATTACTTCTACCAACCCAAAAGGTTGGGCGAATGACTACTTGATTACTTCTACCAACCCAAAAAACTTGGTGAATGGGTAATGATCGCTTTATACTACCTGAAGCTGTTCTTCTGGACAGGAAAACTAAGAAAACATTTTTTAAAACAAAATAAAAAAAAAACAAATATTAACTTTTTAAAAAAAACCTGAGTGTCAACCAGAGCGGTTTCCTAGTACCATCTTGGCTTGTGGGGCCCATCGTTGGGAATTTTTACCCATCCTCAAGGAAAGACAAATGAGTGATAGTAAGGGGGTCAGACGTTAAAGTAATTTAAAGTTGGTGGCAACAGTTTTTAAATATTATGTCAAGTAGGGGTTCGAAATTATAAAGCGGTGGTCTCAAAAAACGTTTCGCCTTGGACCCCCAAACTACCTTTGCAGAGGGCCTCTAAATGAGCCTTTGCCTAGGGCCCGAAAAAGCGTATGAAAGGCTCTGTGTCAATCAAAAGAAGGCAAAAATGAATTGCGTAAAAGGTAATTAAAAAAAAAAGAATTAATAGCCTTAATTTGTGTTTTGTTTTCTGCTTATTCTTTTGTTACTTCCCCTGTTATCGAGAACTTGTTTCCCTTTCACAGATGTGCGTACCAATAGCTTTGTTTTTCGCGGACATGTCTGGAAGACTAAGACCTGTAGCAATACAACTCTTTCAGAAACCAGGACCCAACAATCCGGTAAATTTTGATTTCTTTCTTTAACTTTTTTTTTTGTTTTCGTTTTTTCATTGTTTGTTTGTTGTTGTTTTTTTTTTGCCTTGATTCTTGTTTTCACCGCTGATTAAAATATTAAAAAATTGTGTAAAATTAATGTTAAAGGCATCTTTTCAAAAAAAAATGTCTCCTCTAGTTTTTCACACCTCGATCACCATCCTTGACATGGACATTGGTCAAAATGTGGTATAACAATGCTGACAGCGCATACCACCAGGCGCTGACTCATCTTGGTCAGTTGTATACTTTTATAACTTTTGATAAACATTGAATCAACTGACCAGACTCAAATTCTCTATAACTCAATACATATTAAATAAACCCCGTGATGTAAATAAATATGTGAATTCAAATAAAATATAAAATTAGTTCTTTGGATTCAGGTTTCACTCATCTTCTGATGGAGTCATTCTCCCTGGCAACTCAACGCAATCTCTCTCATTCTCACCCTGTGTATAAAATCCTGGCACCGCACTTTCTATACATCATGGCAATCAATAGGTAAGCCAATAGACATATAAGGCAATGCGTACATTCTGGCTTTTTTTTTTTTATTTTCAAACTCTGAAGAACAATAATTACATTTCTCTTGTAAAGCATTTTTTGTTGTTAATAAAAATTTGTCATGATTGAAACGTTGGTAGCATGCCTTAACGTAATATCTGGCAAATGAAGATTTTCTCTGTGTTAACCACATTAAAGTTGAGTGTTAGAAAAATACTGTTTCATATTGTTGTAACTCTCTTTCTACTGACTCACGACTGCGCCATTTTTTCACCTGTACAGGTGTGTAAGATAAAGATATGGGGGGGGTGAAACACGTGTCATTCCCCTCCCCTCCTCAAATCAGCGCTAACATCATAGAGTACAAAAGTCGTGACGCATTTCCGGTAGCAACAAAACAAAGCGGCTCCACACACGACCCACACGCTGAACGTTGAACATGGCATTTTCAATAAGTTCATTACTGGAATATTTTCAAAACGATTCTAAATCTATCTCCAGAGGCGAGAATCACTATGAATCTGGACATGTGACTAATTTTAAATATGCCCATCGTTCCGCTACAGGAAAAGTAGCAGCTAGCATGAAAAAAAAGGAATACAAAGTGACGGTAAGTTAGCGTTGCCAATTGCAATGGTCGTTTTCTATGGTTATTAAGTATTAAATGTGTGCTATTAAATTTTATTTTCGAATGTTAAGTTAATTTTGACTAATTGATTGCAGACTGTTACGATGTTAAACTGGAAATACTACGAATACTTTAATTATTAGATAATGGTATTTATTAATTTTAAGCCTATCATTGGTCAATTTAAAAATGAAAATAGAAACTATTAGATATAATTAAAGCAAGAAAGTTATATTTTAAGAACTTTACATTGAGCATATGCATCCTATAGTATTCCCACAAAATGTAGTGCTTCTAGCTTTGATAGTTTTTAAGTTATAAGGTATAATATCTTAAATGTCGGCTTTGGCAATTTGTCATGACAGATGAACAAAAATATTTTTTTTCCATCAACATATACAATATATAAAATATATATCACATGCATTATTATCTACACATAATCACAAATAAGTGGTGAAATTTTGAACCTTCTATTCTTAATGACTCTCAAGATGTGGAGGTTTGAAGTTCAAATCTTGTCATTTTACTTGTGATTTTACACTGTGTTTTTTTTTTTTTAATTTTTTTTTTCATAATTAAAGCAAGAAAGTTATTTTTTAAGAACTAGACATTGAGTATATGCATCCTATTGTATTCCTACAAAATGTAGTGCTTCTAGCTTGGATAGTTTTTAAGTTATAAGGTATAATATCTTAAATGTCGGCTTTGGCAATTTGTCATGACAGATGAAAAAAAATAATTTTCCATCGACATATACATATTTTCAAAATATTTTTGTTCAACCTTTAGGAGAAATTAAAATTTTATTAGTTGTTTCTTTTTTTTTCTTGCAGCAACCTAAAAGATAAATTATTTCGATTAAAACAAAAGCTTATTAATGTTGTCAAAATAAGTTACAATAAACAGCTTTTCTCATGGGTTGGAGAATTGTCGATTATTACTATTGTTTACATTGGACAATTGTAAAATGCCCTCTGTTTTGATAAAAACAACAATAATTTGATCGATAATATGTTAATATTACTTTTTAATTCTTGAGACGTTTCATAATAAAAACCACACAACTTATTTAAAGCTGTACAATTTTTTTAAAAAGAAAAATCCAATCAAGACAGGAAAGGAGTCATGATTAATATTTTAAACTGGAATACTGTTATATTCTTAATTCTTTACTTTCAATTTAACGCAAAGGTGAGACCACTTTTATTACATTAGATTTATGAATTAAAAAAAATAATATAAATATTTTTTTCCCCCAGATTTATTTCACTGAAAATTTGGACATTGAATCCACCCAGTGTGAGTGTCCTAGAGGAGACTACAGATGTTCACATGCTGCTGCACTGTATTTTTTTTGTAAAAACAATGTCAGCAAAACCGACATGGAGTGCAACTGGAAAAAGGCACGAATGACAGCAGGCTGTGACATCAAGTCAACAGATGAATTGTTCCCTGGGGACAATTTCAGAGCCCTGCAAGGCACTGTCACTGATGAAGACCGTTCGTGGCTGCATAATGAGCTACAAACACAAGCATCATTTACTGGCATGTGTTGGCTTATGAGTCCAGAGCCCAGCACATCCATGCCAGACCTACCTGTTATTGACAACCTAGTCAGCAGCTCTGGATTTAAGGATGCACTGGACAAAAGGCATTACTTTAAGCACCATTTTGCTTTATCCCCAGAGGCCATAAGCAAAATTGCTGACATCACAGCAGGTCAGCATACAAATGATTACTGGTATCTAGCCAGGAAGGGCAGGATAACAGCCAGCAAATTTGGGACAGTTATAAAAAGTAAAACTAGGAATGCTGCCTTGGGTCACCGGCTGATTGCTAGTGCCAATATTAGTAATGTGAAGTCAGTTGCCTGGGGAGTATCCCATGAACAGGATGCAGTGGATGGCTTCAAGTTATCAACTTCTTTTGAAGTCAAAAAAACTGGACTTTGGTTAGATAGCCATGGCTGTCTTGGTGCTTCCCCAGATGGACTCATCAACGATGATGCCATTCTTGAGGTAAAATGTCCATATTCATATAGGGATAAAACAATTATGGAATCCTCTGTATGTCCTACATTTTTTTTATACAAGGATGAAAATGACAGATACTGCCTAAAAAAAAACCATAACTACTGGCATCAAATTCAGGGGCAGCTACATCTGACCGGAAGGAACATTTGTTTGTTTGTTGTGTGGACACTTAAAGAACTTCTTGTGATGGAGGTTTTAAAAGATGACAGTTGGGCATCTAATCTAAATATTATAGAGGAATTTTATTTCTCAACAGTTTTGCCATTGTTGTCTTGAACTTTACATTTATGATAGTATTTTAATTTACATTTAAATAAAAGAATTGAAAGCATGAAAAATGACTATTTGTGTTTATTAGTAAAAAAAAAATTTTCCAATAGTAACTTAAAATATGCAACAATTCTATAATGGACATATATTTAAATAAAAGGTTAGGAAGCATTTGAAAAAAACAACAAAAAAGCATTGCTAAAATGAATATTTTAACACACTAATCATCTGAGATTGTTTCTGAATTAATTTTTAATAGGGGAAACTGCAAGTTCACCAAACATGCTACCAACTGAAACAAAATATCAGCCTTGCTTCTCAATTTAGAAGGAATAAATGAAAGAATTTTAAAATCTTTTAATCTCTGGTTGGCTCGTTCGACTTGAATTCGACACGAAGCTATTTCTTTTGTCAATTTAGCTTCTGCTGCTGTAAATTTAGGATTATTTAAAAAAGGTGGGATATTTACTGTCACACCAGATGGCAGAAGGTCATGAATTAAAAAGCCTTTGTCTGCCAAAATTAAGTCGCCAGGTGAAAACAAGGATATTATGCCACAGTTTTGAAAAATGGCCTTGTCAGAGACAGACCCAGGATATAATTTTGAAACAAAATTTATTACCCCATTTGGGGTTACCCCAACAATAGCTTTAAAGCTATTGATAGCCCTGTAAGATGAATAAGTGGCCTTCTGTTTGTCCATGGCTTTAGGAATTGCTATCTTGAAATCAGTACAATCAATAATCATTTTACAATTGGGAAAATGTACAAAAGATGGGGGGACTACTAAACGGTTCTTGTATTTAGATGGGCAATATTTTTTTAACAATTCTTCAAATAGTAAAATGTGTAACAGACTTACAAAAGTCATTACAATATTAGAAATAGTTGTACTGCTACAACCAAACAACTGTGCAATGTGCAAATAAGGGTAATTTTGTCTCACTTTCATCAAAGTGATAAATAGTTGATCCTGGAGAGAAATATTTGAAGCTTCAACACTCCATCCATTGCGGTAGACTATTCTTGTGTTAAATCTATTAACATAGTTAAACAGTACATTAAATACGCTTTTGGTTGGCAAACCAGTTTCCATCCGGAGAACAGAATCACTTAACCTATCGACAGAATATCGTGCAGTGTAATAATTTAACTCATTTTGCAAAGTGACTGTCTTAGCATTTAAACAATCAACGTTGTGTGTTAACAGAATAATATCTGTCCTAGTAAGAATAGATTGTTCATTTGAGTCTATCACATTATCCACATTGGTTGCTGAACCATTAATATGCTCATATTCAGGTAAGGCTGTCCTTTTTGAGCGCTTGCATCTGGGTGTCTCTGGCTCGAACAATTTATCTTTATTTCTATTGTAAATTTCTGGTCCATTTTCCCTTTTGCCATCCCTAAAATGACACGAGCAAATCCTGGAGTGCTTCAGAGGTTCTTTGTCCTGTCTTCTGTCAACAAAAATAAATAGAAAGAAATATTAGTCTTACTGGTTTAAAAAAAAAAGTATACAGTGCAGTATACCACAGTACATCAGATTTTCTTGAATGATACATCCAATCCACGATTAAGGCCTAGGCACTACAAACAAAAATTAAATAGGCCTACAAAAATGAAAAATATATTTTTTTTAAATTTACAATTATATAATATTAAATTAGTTATAATTAATTAATTCATAGGGCCTGCGAAATACTAAATCGGGCCGATTAGAAAACTGATTATGAAATTGCATGAAAAATAAACCAAACCTTAATATTTCTACTTATCTGTTATCATACGGATTTTAATCCAATGGAATAAAACTACTTTAAAAATCTTTTATCAATTTTAACAAGTCTATTTTCTTATTGTGTTAATTTTTTCAAATCTATATACATTTCAGTCTTAAAAATGAAAGGAGGGCAGTTGGTCAAATTTTTATTAAAAACTGCCAGCAATTAATAAAGAAAACATATTTTTACAAAGGCACTTGTTACTCGACCCGGGACGGGGTCGACTACTAGCATATGTACGGTCGACCCGATACTAATTTTCCGGGGATTTTCGCGCAAATTGATATCTACCTCTATCCCTAACCCTATCCCTAACCCTATCCCTAACCCTATCCCTAACCCTATCCCTAACCCTATCCCTAACCCTAATCTTGAAAAAAAAAAATCTGAAAAAAAAAAATGTATATATGTCATGTTCCTTATACCCTAATATAATGGTTTTCCCGGGTCTTCTAACAAGTGCGTTTTACAAACCTGATTAAGGCGATCCACTTCGTGCGTTCCGTTTTTTGTCTTTTTTTCGCTAGGAAACCTAAAAAAAGAACATGTTTCACGTTCCGACCGATGATTGCAACCAGGAGCAAAACACTGTACCATTTTATTTTTATAATATATCTTTTTTTTTGCAAAATTATCAAGTTGTGTCTGATGCAGCGTGTTACACTTACAAGACGACCAGACTGTGTGGAGCCGCTTTTTGGAAACTAACCGGAAATGACGTACGACTTTTGTACTCTATTACGATTCATCAAGAGAGACCAGTCACGTGACCTGGTTTGAAGGGGGGGGGCGGGGATCTTCTTCGGACTCTTTCATATAAGTTAGTGACCAGAGTGAAAGGGCAGTAGTAAGGAAGTTATTTTTAGAACAACGAGTTCGTTACCTGAGACGTAACACATTCAACTCATCTGGATGTATTAGCTTAGCTTAATTTTAGTTGTAGATTAAACGTTAAGTAGATTTGTAGTAATAAATAAAAGTATTAGTATTGAACCCACGTGTCTTGAATCATTATATGTATAAAGTTATAACAGTATCATATTGTTGTATATATGTATAAAGTTATAACAGTATCATATTGTTGTATCTATGTATAAAGTTATAACAATATCATATTGTTGTATCTATGTATAAAGTTATAACAATATCATATTGTTGTATCTATGTATAAAGTTATAACAATATCATATTGTTGTATCTGTTACAGCCTGGCAGTCAGCGAGCTAGTCAGTGATGGAGGATGGGTGGACAGGACAATGAATTACGGCAATAAGGGGATGTACGCCTTGGTCGTTAAAAAGTAAGTTGGATTGTTGTTATACAATTGTAATACTTAGTGCTGCTTATTGAATTGTTGTTATATAATTGTAATACTTAGTGCTGCTTAGTGAATTGTTGTTATACAGTTGTAATACTTAGTGCTGCTTAGTGAATTGTTGTTATACAACTGTAACACTTAGTGCTGCTTAGTGAATTGTTGTTATACAATTGTAATACTTAGTGCTGCTTATTGAATTGTTGTTATACAATTGTAATACTTAGTGCTGCTTAGTGAATTGTTGTTATACAATTGTAATACTTAGTGCTGCTTAGTGAATTGTTGTTATACAATTGTAATACTTAGTGCTGCTTAGTGAATTGTTGTTATACAATTGTAATACTTAGTGCTGCTTAGTGAATTGTTGTTATACAATTGTAATACTTAGTGCTGCTTAGTGAATTGTTGTTGTTTTTATTAAGTCCATTTGAGGATGAGATGTTTAGTTCTTTGATCCCATAAACCGCGAATGGGGTACCTCTTTCATCCTTCTCCACCTTAATCGATGGCACAAAGACTTTGAAGGCATTGTGGGGGATAGACGTAGGTGACTAGCACGGCGCCTACGATTCTCCAACTAATGCCAGACACCCGGTTAAGCTGGGTGGACTTGGGAAATTACACCTGGTTACAGCCCCGTAGAGTGAAAATTTTACAGCAGGGGCCATGCATTCTACAGCAGGGGCCAGGCATTCTACAGCAGGGGCCAGGCAATAGCAGGGGGGCCAGGTAATACATTTTACTAAGTAGAACAAATAAGCAGGGGGGCCAGACAAAACGCAGGGGAGCCCGCCGGCCCCACCCCGCACGCTACGTGCCTGCCTGGTTATTAACCAATTCCCGAATATCTCGGCGAGGATCGAATGCGAGAATTACAGGTCGACAGTACAACACTAACACCGCAACAACAGTCCATGCCTGCCGTTAAATGTTGGAACCACTGTGTTTTTATTACTTTCATTTACAGCTTTCAGTAGCCTTTGTGTTAGAGCAACTGTGTCACTTATTACTTTCACTTACAGCTCTCATTAGTCTCCATAGTTACTTTCTGTTGAACATAAGTTCTACTCTATGTGGACTTAATCGCTGTCTCGTATATCAGTTTACTTGTCAGCATTAGAAGTTAAACAACGGGCGCACATTGCATGAACCCCTGGCCCAAACTTTTTTAGACCCAGGCAATGCCCAGTTAAATACTTTTTGGTGTCTCTCTTTAACGGCCTAACTGAACTTAGTTTGCCCCTTATCGCTGGTATGACTGACAAAAAAAAAACATTTAAAAAAAACATCTTCAAAGAAAAGCTGTATGCCAAATCAATGATTGCAGTAGAACACCATTGTGGAGTGGCTATTGCGTATGATACCTGCTAATAGAATGATAGGGATCATATAGGTAAAGCCTTTCTTATGGATATGCCAGCTTTGGACAAAACTACCAAATGGCCCCCTTCAGGTACTATTCAAATTAAATCTTACTATATGGGTCTTGAAAGTTACTTTAACCAAGTTCCCTCTAAGATCCAACATGAGAAAAAGCTCAGAAAAATTGTATTGCAGTGAAAATGTCTAAATTAATAACATCGGCCTGGCCGAGATTTTAAATAATAATTTTGACTACATCCAATAGTTTGGAATTTAATTATCACCATGTGTAATGAAGTTTGTTTAAGTGGTAAAACTCTATAGAATAATTTACAATGGAAGGCTAATGAACAGGTACGATATTGGGTCTATAGGTACACAGACTGGAGACTCGATGTAGACGGAACTTTACCTGAGGACCTCAAGAGACGAGGGGTGAGTGTAGATCTTTACAATCAGCTTGAGATAATTTATTTTACAATCTTGATATTATCTGTCTTGTTAGATGTACAGGATTAACATTGTAATTATTCGAATAATAAGAAAAAGACATTTGCATTTTTTTTTAAATATCCATTGTGTTATTTGTGTCATAAAAGATGAAGTGAAACTGATTATAATAATAACAAACCCAGAATGACATTAACCAAGTAGAAAGGAATATAAATATGCCCATTTAGATGCCGGACCTATTTAAATGACAGGGCTATCTAGTGACAGGCCTATATAGATGACAGGCCTATCTATGACAGGCCTATATAGATGACAGAACTATCTAATGACAGACCTATATAGATGACAGGCCTATCTATGACAGGCCTATATAGATGACAGAACTATCTAATGACAGACCTATATAGATGACAGGCCTATCTATGACAGGCCTATATAGATGACAGAACTATCTAATGACAGGCCTATATAGATGACAGAACTATCTAATGACAGGCATATATAGATGACAGGGCTATCTAATGACAGGCCTATATAGATGACAGAACTATCTAATGACAGGCCTATATAGATGACAGGGCTATCTAATGACATAACTTACTAGTTGACAGGCCTATACAGGTGCAAATTTTATAGACTCGATAACTACAAAAAAAAAGGAGATAATAAAAATTAACCGACTATCAGACCATCTGATAAACTCACGCCATCTTAAATACAATTGGTGATGCTCTCTGTTTCTGAGCGATGTCCTAAAGAGTTCAACATAAAATACTCGGTCTCAGTTCGAAATGAGTTATAATATTATCAAGTTCTGCATGTAGCATATAAATTGTGTAACCATTATTGTGGAACTGTGTGTAAAGCCCATTCTATATCCTGGCCATACTCAAGTCTTTATTCGCCTTTATTTGCTTAGATAGAATTAGAAATTTAACCATCAATTGGCCAAAGTAACACACACACACACACACACACACTTACAACCGTTCTGCTCTTTGTTAATCAATCAATTGTGAGTTGTCTGGGACTAAAACTAGTAAAATAAACTTTAAAACTTCAACATCGCTTTTAAAATGTTCTTTGCTCTTTTAAATTAAGCAGAAAGATAGTTAAATATAAAATTAACAATTTAAATGCAATTCAGTTAACTATTAAAACATTTGTAACCAAACATATATAAATATATTTCACTGTTTCATTCTGCAGCTGAATGATCCTAAAGTCTTACCTAACTTCCACTACAGAGACGATGCCATACTGATATACAATGCTATCAGTAAATATGTCCACGACTATCTGGCTCTGTATTACAGTAAGTGGTACAAACAAATGTTAAACTTGCGCATATTTTTAGTTAAAAAATATCTTTTTTAAAACTTGTACCAGAAACGTTATAAAGTTATTGAGTTTTCTATGCATTGATATTAGCCATCCCCCCCCCTAGGCATGTCGGGGCTCTTTTGATATCAGATAGCGGACCTATCGTGCGGAAAAGCATTCGACTGTCGACCTGAACGTACCTGGTTCGATCTCCAATGAGGAACAAGGTAATTCTTCAGGTCTTGGCTCAAGTTATGGATATATCTCCCGTGGTGCCTCCAAGGCAATTGCACTATCGGCCATGGTGGAGATGAAAGAATGGCACCATAAAAACCGTCCCATTAGTGGTTCATAGGATCTAAGAGATTTCATCTCATCCTTACAGGGACCTCATACACAGGGGCCCTCTTGACAGTGGATATCACATGTAGTTGCATAGTTTGCATCTCCATAAAAATCGACTAAGCACAATGCATAGTTACATAAAATATCACCTTTGTTTTTATGTAACCCAATAACATAATTATTGTTTTAAAGATGTCAATATTTTCAACCTTCATTTATGAATTCGTCTTTTTTTTAATCTTTTAATCATTTTATTTTTATTTCAGCAAATAAATAAGTAAATTACTGCCTCATAAATATTGTAAAGATGAGAATACAATATTCTAAGGCAGTGGTCAGCAAACTTATCTCCGAAAGAGCCAAATATGAACATTACAACAATTAAAAAAAATATTGGGAGCCAAATCTGCTTGTTTAGAAACATTTATTACACTAAATAAGGAGTACACTAAATAAGTTGAATACTAAATAAAACTAAATGCCAGAGCCGCACTTAAGGAACAAAGAGCCACATGCAGCTCCGGAGCCGCACTTTGCCGACCACTGTTCTAAGGGAATGAAACCCCAGCTAGGTGTTTCAAAAAACAATTTCACTTAATTACATTTTCCTGCTGTTTTTGTTTTCAATCACAGGCATACTATAATAGGGTTGAATAACAAATACCACAATAGGGTTGAATAACAAATACCATAATAGGGTTGAATAACAAATACCATAATAGGGTTGAATAACAATGCTGATCCCTATGAGCCAATTTTTTTTTCTATTATAAAATTACTTGTTTTCACTAATTCTTGAACTAAAAGCCACAACAGACTAATTTTTTTCTTTTACAGCTTCACCAGAATTAGTTGCCAGTGATCATGAACTTCAAAGCTGGGTTCAAGAACTTGTCAAAGAGAAAAACTTTGCTGAAGGTGGATTTGGAATTAAGGTAATCAGTCAATAAGTAACACAACAAGTATCACCATAATAATCAATAAAATAATTAATACTTGTTACAGTTTTCATATTTTAAACTTTGTTTCCTTTATCTTTCAAGGGACTTCCAGGAAATGGAACTCTTAGTACTGTAGAACAGATTCAACAGATAGTGACAAGTGTCATATTCATCTGTAGTGTTGGACATGCTGCTGCCAACTTTGGACAATATGATGAATATGGTTTTCCTCCAAACTATCCTTTGACCTTATTAGGAGAGCCTCCAGTAGATCCAGTAAGGCAACAAAATATATCACAAAACTGCATACAGCGACTGCCAGGGATATGGCACATACGGGAACTGGCACTAATTATGTTAGTGGTGTTCCAATGTGTTAATTTTCATTTTTAATCAACATATGAAGGAAAGGAACTTTACATTCAAAGTTAACTTTCATTAAAATGTATATATATATATATAAAACAAATGGTCCTGTCACCTTGTAATGAATACATTTTGATAAAGAAGAACAACTGCGATGTTTCATGGTTCGTATATATATATATATATATATATATATATATATATATATATATATATATATATATATATATTTGAGCCAGGACTGGGTTAGCAATGGTGGCTATGGCTAAGTTAAACAGAATAGAATTCAGACCAATAAAAACATCGACCTACCATCGAAGCTCAGACTTTACACAATACTAGTTATAACAATAGCCATGTATGGGTGTGAGACATGAACCCTACTAACAGCCACGACAAGCAATCTACGGGCATTCGAAAGTAAATGCAGGAGGGAAATCCTGTGAATCCACTACCTAGAAAGTAAGACCAATGAGTATGTCTGGGGAAAGTACATCCTCAATCGCCGGCCCTCCGAAAACGATTATGGCAACATCAAGCGACGTAAGATGGCATAGCTCGGACATGTCTCACGGCATGATAACCCGCCAAAAATATTCTCCAAGAGACTGTATAAGGAGGCTGTTGAAGAAGGCGCCAGCGGAAACGTTGGTTTGACAATATAGTAAATGGTCAGTGCTACCAATGAATGCGGGGACGGATGGTCGTGTGGTAAAACGCCCGGCTGTCGACCTGAGGGTCATTGGTTCGATCTTCTGATAAATGATATTTTCAGGTCTTGGCATAAGTCCCCGCTACATCTCCCGTGGTGCCTCCATGGTCATTGCATTATCGCCTACGGTGGAGATGAAAGAAGGGCACTGCGAAAACCGTCCCAAAAGTGGTTTATAGGATCTAAGGGAATTCATCTCATCCTTACAGGGACATCACACACCAATGAATGCACTAAAGACAGGCAACTATGGAGAAATATGTCTGTTGAGGTGCCCATGAGTTTCCCCAACGACCACATCTGTTTAGGGTCTGATGATGATGATGATAATGATGTATTTGACAACCGGCTTTTCGGGCTTTAAACCCCGGTTTTAGTCTATAGATTAACATTTAGCAGAAATGTTGCTACATTCCACTTAATTTCAGAGAAATCTGGGAAACTGTGTGACTTGGAAGTGAATCCCATCGTCAGTCTCACCCTTGTCTATTGTTATTGTTAGAGAGTAATTGTTGAACAATGCAGGAGAGTAAGCGTGACCAAGAGGGTCACGGATGATTTGAACATTTGCGAAAGGTGGGGGGGGGGGGGGGAGAGATTTTTTGCATCCGTTTTCTAGACCCGGACATAGGGCTAAATTTAAGTCAAGTTTGCATTCCTATTTCGCCAACATCTTTCGAGGGTCAAATTTCAAACTGTGAAATATTTCATAAAGTTTCATTCAGTGACACTAAACACAACAACAGGACACAGTTAAATAACATTAATGTGTTTAAATATTTCTTATTATTTAGTTTCAGTTTGATAATTTATTCTTAGACCAGGAACAGGAAGCGAAATGTCAAACCATTTGAAATCGTTTTACATATTGGATTTCAAGATTTAACATTATATATATATATACATATATATATATATACATATATATATATATATATATATAACAAATGTTCCTGTCACCATGTAACGAATACATTATGATAAAGAAGAACAACTGCGATGCTTCATGGTTCATAATAAATTTAATCACATAACATGTAACGAATAACACAATATAAAATAAGATACATATTTAAGTAGTTAAGCCGATATGTAAGAATACAATTCCTGTATAAACAACAATCCAATTAAATAGAAAATGAATTATCACATATGTTAAACTTATCTCATTTATCATATGAAACAATATCACTTCTCATTAAACAAAGATTATCTCTACGACTCTGACTATCTCCTCTCTTACGACCATATCTTTTTAACTCTCTTCTATGTGAATCTCCTTATATGATTCTCTACCTTCTCTAGTATCTCTCGTATCTCTAACCCTTCGATTCACTGCCACTTATATCTGTCTTACATAACAACTCAAACTTTCTACAAACAGAAACGACCAAACTCGGTCCTCCTGACCACTAATTTGACCTCGCCACCCAAACACACACCTGTGTGCGTAACACACACAACAACACTACGACAATATATATATATATATATATATATATATATATATATATATACAGTGGTACCTCGAGATAAGTAAATACACCTCATAAAACCAGTTTACTTCCTTACATTATCTCTCATCATGTTTTTATCCAATATTTGTCATTTATAAATACATTTCTCGTATTCAAACTACAAAACGAAAACAACCAGGGTGGCATTATTTCGGGGACTGGAACGGATTAGTGCCATTTCAATTGAGATAATTGCTTTATGATACGAGGGTATTGACTTACTAACAACAATACAGAACAAATTAAATTTGTATTGTGGGCTACCACTGTATTTTACAAATATGGGCAAAGAAGGCCCAGCGGGCAGCTTGTTCAGTTCTGGCGCCCATATTATTTAATGTTAGTTCATTTAACTGCTACATCAAGGTCATGTCCTTCTAGCAAATTAAAACATTCGTTTAAATCGAAGAGCGCGAAATAGGAATGTGAATTTTATTAATATTTTTCCTTAAAAGTGAAGTATATAAAACGAATTTAAATAATGTATATGTATGTGATCCATTGACTGCTCATACTTAAATGTCTTCAACTGTACTCTCTCTCTCTCTCTCTCTCTCTCTCTCTCTCTCTCTCTCTCTCTCTCTCTCTCTCTCTCACTCACTCTCAAATCAAGAAACTCGAATTGGTCGTTCCCTAAATCGTTTGTGACCCTATATTACTACACTGTACGCTTATAAAATACAGACGGTAAGATTCCAGGAATCGACCTTGAGTGGAAGACTGTTGTGAAGACTTTGCAAAAAAAAGTTGGAAAATAATAATGTATTAAATATTTAAAAATTCTACTCTCTTCCCACACAATCCCCCTCCCCCAACCTCACCCCCAACGAAAGGTACGATGGGATATAACTATTTATTATTGCAAGAACTACCATGACCTTTACATGATACCAGACCAACAGACCGTGTTATAACAGACTTGTATATAAACCCAAGTTATGAAGTCATTTACCTCACAAATCTGTACTCCAGCAAAGAGCTCAAATACTCGCGTAGATAATATAAAATTAGTCTCACATTTTAAAGCTTACTTTGGCCTATTGCATAATCTTTGTAGTTTTTAGTTTATAATTTAGTAAAAATGTTTGCTTACACCGGAATTCGTGAGTGTGACTACATAGTAGATATAAAAACTGGAGATAGTCTTGGTGCCGGAACTAATGCCAATGTCTGGATCATCCTGTATGATGAGAACAGCAATGCCACTCCTCCCATCAAACTGGATCAATTACTCAATAATAAATTTGAACGAGGCGCCACCGACGTTTTCCAGATTTGTAAATCAGACACGAGCAACTTGAAGAAAGATGGACAGGTGGCTAAAATAGAGCTCTGGAGAGATGACCAAGGCAACAGCAGTGACTGGTACGTTGACAAGATTGAGGTCAGAAACAAAAATACCGATAGCATCTATGTGTTCCCGGTTAACCGTTGGGTCCATGCCAACAGTCACTACAAGATCAAACACCTGGACACAACTCTAACTCAACATGAACATGACGATTTGAAGGAGTCCAGAAAACAGTTTATTGTAGAGAAAAGGGAGAACTACGTACTGGACCAAAAGTTTCCTAAAGAATTTCCCAACGGACCTGTGCAGGTAAATATACTTATATATGATTTAGACAGAGTTCAATCAAACACACAGACATTATAAAAATACAGATTGAGAAAAGAGCTAACATACAGCACAATACAAGAAGCTATCAAATTTATGCTTCGAGACTCACGACGATAAGGGTTTTGGTATTAGTGACTCGCTATGGTTAAGGTATCCTCAAACCAAAGCGAAACTTTCCGCTGCGCTATTTCTCACGTGAGATTTTTCTAAGCGCGAAAAACCCTCGCGACACCTAGGCGAAGCAAAAGTGGGCGTCAGCCGACCGGATATAAGGATTTTTTAATTTTCTTTTTTTTTTGTTTGAAGACGTCGGCAGACATTTTCTTCTTATTACACATTTTCTACAGTTATTGTATTTTACAAGTAAAAAGTGAAAAAAAAAACACTTACTTTTTGGTATAATCTGATATAATTTATGTTTCTATATATATAAATGTAAGTCTTATTTGGTAATTTTAAGACATTTATATCAATTTTAACCTTGATTTTCATTTGAGTCAATGTTTCTAGGCGGCCATTTTGGATTGTTTACACTCGCGAAACGCGAAAAAAACTCTGCAAGAAGCGATGCCGCGAAATTTCTCTGCACCGCCGCGGATATTCTCCGCGGTTTGAGCATCTCCATATAAATACATTGCCGCGAAAGAGGGGTGATTTTCGCGAGCTACCTAGATACGCGAAATTCGCTTTGGTTTGAGGATGTCTTTAAAGTATTGATTTCGCGACACAACCGCTAAGAAAAGCAATGATAGAAGAAAGAATCAAAAGACGCAATCGTTTGAGCTGCATGCCCTAATGGGTTTTTCAAAAAAAGAAAAGAAAAGAAGAAGGTCCGGAACAAGAGCCAATTGACGAAGTGAATATTGATCTAGTATAAATTAAATGTGAGAACGTCACAGCACATAATGGTTTAAGTAGCGGACCAAATTAAAAACCTGGTTGAATTTTAAACGCCCTTCTTTAATCCGTCCGAATTTATCTTGTATGAAGAAGAGAAAAGAAATAACCAGCTAAGTATCTAGAAAGAACATTTTTCGAACGGAGGAGTATGTACAATGAACATTTTGTTACTGTCGGGCATATTTAACTAACTGAGGCCACTTTTATATGGCATTCATCTTTATCATAATCTGTTATAATCAGTTTAGGCTAGAGAATTTACAGTTGGCACAGAGATGGCTTTAATTATCTGGCCACCTAGTTTAAAGGAAGTGGGATCAACAGACGATAATATATATATATATATATATACTTCAGATCACGAGTGTATTCGAAATACTTACTTCAACAAAATCTATTTCTTACATTCTCATATGTCTTTCAGGTCAAAGAATTGCCATTGGAAGAACAATTTTCATTTATTGATCAGGTAAAACATCAGACTTTTTTTTAAATCCCTTTACGTTAGAAATTCAGAATAGTGCAATGTTCAGGTACATATTCCCAGTCTTAAAGATTTATTTAATTGAAGTTTTTGTTTCAATTCTCGGATGAAGAGTTGCAGTTAACTGACTCGTATCATTACTTAATAAATTGCATTATTCCCATTTATGTTTCATTCTCTATGTTTTCATCAACAGTTCCGTCTTCAAATACTGACCTTTAATTTGAGAGCATGTAACAAATATTTAAACTTCACCCACGGAGATTGGACCAGCATTAAAGACATTTTTACGATTTATTCATCTCCGTGTTTTCCCATACCAGAGGTAACTACTAGTCTAGTACATTAATAGTGCAGATAGTCTAGTACAGTAATAGTCAGAGATAGTCTAGTACAGTAATAGTGAGAAATAGTCTAGTACAGTTAAAGTGAGAGATAGCCTAGTGCAGTAACAGTGCCAGATAGTCTAACACGGTAATAGTGCGAGATAAACTAGTACAGTAATAGTGCCATTGAAAGTCTAGTAAAGTAATAGTGCCAGATAGCTTTCAAGGGCCCCTTGCGGAATCATTGTGCTTGTTGTCTATGAGTATGATCATCTACTGAGTTAGGGCAAGTAGCTTTATCGGCAACCTTAAAAATAATACATTATACATCTACAATGCAGAAAGACCAAATGGTCCTACCGGTGGCTGGTAGTTCTATGAAGAACTCATGACTGATTTACTCGAACCATTGAGACATGAGGTATCCATCGTATATGACATCCCTGCCTTAGGGGAACCGTCTCAGCGTCTATATGCACCTGCTGTGCCGAATTCCACCTAATCTATGTGAGGTTCGCATGCCCATAGCGCACGACGTCTTAGCTGTACTGGAGCTGAGTCCGTTGCCTATACCCCATGGCTACTCACACCGGTCAGCGTCGCAGTCCGAGCTTAACTCTCTACTGTCACTGGCTGCCTTCAACTGCTGAAGTCTCATGCCACGCACATCGATCCAATCTCGCGATTCATTCGATAAAGGGACAGAGAAGCCCACCCCTCTCCTGCTTGAATCTGATAAGGGTACCGATCCCCCCCCCCTGTCTACTTTGATATTTCCCAATGGACGTCAGCTGATGTGCTTAAGTGGTTCATTCCCCTGGCCATAGACGGTGTTGACCTCAGTGCGAACACCTGGGAAGACCAAAGCCTTTGACTATCCCCTTTGTTATCTCCCCCTGAGTCGAGGACAAAACCTGGACCAGGGGGGGGGGTGATAATGAAATAGGGAAGGGCATAGATTTCATCCAAAAACTCACAGAATGTGACAATAGTTTAATACAGTAATATTGAGAGATAGTCTAGTACAGTAATAGTGATAAATAGTCTAGTAATGTAAAAGTGCAAGAAACCTTATGGAAAGGTGGTTTTTTTTTTCATTTTCTTTGTCGTGTTGTTCTTTTAAAAAAATGTTAATGATTTTTTTTCTTTGGATTTTTTTTTTTTCGCTTTTGGATTGTATATCTGGAAAATATTATTTGAATAGTATTTAATGATGACCGTCAGAAATGGTTTTCACATCCCGCTAAGCGCACATTTGTAATTAAGGAGTTTTATAAAGGATGTGAAAGTGCGTATTAAGTCGACAATACGGTGAACAGAGAAACATTGGCGTTGCGAGTGGGAGGGCAACGGGGGGGGGGGGGCATCATGCCCCGGGTGCTACTCACAGATGGGCTCCAAATGGTATATTTTACCTATAATATAAAATGGTTTTCGAATGGGGGGGGGGCGCTAAAAAGGTATTGTGCCCCAGGCGCGAGTTAAATTCGCTACGCCCCTGCAAAGAAACTATTATTAGCCTGTTACTGTTTGGCCACCAACACATTTCACTTAATACTCATAGTATTTCACATTCTAATCATAACAGTTGGATGAAAGCAGAAGGCGGCTGTAGCATTTCGCGGGATGAAAAGCCTTCCTGCTTCGCCCTTGAACAAACTCAGTTTTGTTACTGTTAGGTGACGTTAAAATCTCCTATCGCATTGAATCAGCGGCGATTGCCCTAGTTTCTGCCCCCCCCCATTAGACCGTCACTTGGGTGGGGAAGACGGGGTCTACGTCCATACAGTTAAAACTAAAATGTGCAGGCGTTCGTCTGTTTATATAGATTTAGCTGGGTAACACAATGAACAATTGACACCTGAGGTACTTTTCAAACCACAGAGGTCTTCATTGTGGACAGATGACAATTATTTTGGAAGACAGAGAGTGGCCAGTCTCAATCCATCGGTCATTCAGTTAGTAACAAAGCTACCACAAAAGTAAGTCAATAGATAATGGACACAATTTCAGTATTATCCATAGAATGTCAGATGAGAAAAAAAATCATAATATAGTATATAAGAAATTAAAATATTGATTGTATGTCTCAATATTTCATGTATAGATTGCCTGTAACCGATGCACTTGTCAAACAGTTCATGGAAGGTTTGACATTACAAGAGGCCATCAATCAAAAAAGATTGTTCATTTGTGACTTACAGATTTTGGAAGAAATTCCAGTGAAAAAGGATTTTGTGGTAAGGACACATGAACACTGTCACTATCAACTAGGTGAAAAAAATTATATATATATATATATATATATATATATATATATATATATATATATATGTGTGTGTGTGTGTGTGTATATATATTTGTTTCCCTTTTTGATCAAATATCGTAAGACCTCGCTTAATGCGGGTATACTTTCCATCAAAGTAGAGCGTAATATGAAACAGCGTTAAACGAGTTTATCTCATCATGTAAATAATGGGGTTAGGGGAAGATGGGTAGAAAATGGTCTGGTATTTTAATATTAAATTTATTATATATTTTTATAACAACAAACAAAAATGTATTTCTTAGAAATATAGACACATAATAAACGAATATACAAATAAAAATTTAAAAAATTCTTAATCATTATGTTTAATTTTAGATCATTCAGTCTCTTCTGTATTTCTGTTCTACTTGCTCCGCTAATTCCTTGAGCTCATCATTAGAAAGACTTGCTGCTGTTTCTTGTACTATTTCTTCAACATCTTCCACATTTACCTCACATAAACCGGTTTGTATCGACAGTAGTTACAATAACGTCAACACATGTTTGAAACGATAAAAATACCTTCGTACAACACCGCAACATATAAACAGCTTCGGAAAATCGGTAAGCCTAAAGCTGCGCGTGCGATTTCGGAGAATGCCGCAATTCAAATAAAAGAGCGAGGTCTTTCTGTACTTATTTTTATTGTATTTATAAAAAGTTTTTTCTGTATCATTTATTAAGAGAACAATTTTTGTTCATTTAGATATAATGCCAATCCTCGGGTTACAAATTTAATACATTCAAATAACCAATTCTTGAAACACTTTGTGCGTGTTCTTGTGACGAGATTTCGGGAATAGAGGTTTTATTGTAGTATCGTAATTTACAAAAACATTAAGATTGTATTACTTTATATCTCTTGAAGTTAAACTCAACTATTTATATCTAATAGTAGTTTATTTTTTACCTATTTCTCTTTTTATGAAAATTTTACCAGTAAAATTATACTGTAGAGTTTGTCTCAACATTTTTAAAAAGTTTCACTCTCTGTATGTTTGTATTATTGTTGTTGTTCTTTATTTCGACTAAACAGCTGTGTGCACCGATAGCTCTATTTTTTGTTGGCATATCTGGACAGCTGAAACCTGTGGCCATCCAGCTATTCCAAAAACCTGGACCAAAGAACCCGGTGAGAAATTTTATTTAACCCTGTAATTCTAATGTTGCCCTAAAAGATCTAAAATAGATCTCATGTGGTGCGTGCATGTTTAACTTTGCTTGATTTTTTATTATTATAATCTCTTTTATATTCTAAATTTAGATCTTCACACCCAGAAGTCCTTCTCTGACATGGACATTGGTCAAGATGTGGTTCAACAATGCGGACTGTGCTTACCATCAAGCTTTGACCCACCTTGGTCAGAATAAGTCACTTTAATCACGTGTCTCGATAGTCTTGTATCTGTGCATTCTGTATTTGTAATAGTATTGTATGATTTGTCAAATTCAGCTAAAAATAAGTGGCAAAATAGCTGCAACATACCAAAAGATTTTGGTTACTCAGAATAGCTATTAATGTTATTACTTTCAGAATTCTTGTTTATCTGCGAATCTAACATAATACCATCATGAAGAATTTTACAGTTTTCTATACAGCAAATTAATGAACATTACAATGTGAAACATCCTGCATATTTCAGCATGCCCGTTTTATGTACTGACTACAGTTTTTTTCAAGCCCTATACATAAAGAGGATGATGTAGTCATAAATTTCAATAAGCTGACTTAATTATAAGCCTGTTACTGACTTTTATTACACTTGCTTTGAAATGTGTTAAAAAATTTGAAATCAATTATCACCAACTTCTTAAGCCAATTGATTTTAAATTTTGAACATTTGAGCATACTTGATGAGAGTATACTTTTTTTTTTAAAGTTCGTGTTAATTCATTTAATTCTTTGGTAGCCCGATGGTAATTACTTTTTTTTTAATAATGTTTTAATAAAGAGGAAAATTTCAGAAAGATATTATATCGTCTCAAGTTGAGCATAAGTTTATAAATATGCTGAGTTCTGAAGTTTTTGTTGTTTTTTTTCAGTCTAACGCGCAATTTACTTAATACTGTACAAAAACTTTACAACAAAAGCAATTAAAAATATTTTTAACAGTATGAAGTATACAAAATATCCAACAACACTATTTTCACCACTATTCAAATAAAAGCAAGATATATACTAACAATTACATTTAAATATGTTTTTATTAAAATGGCTTACATCATGCATATATTTATATACATTTTATTGACTAACTAAAAGCGTGTGTGCCAAAAAGTAAATGAAATAATTAATCTAGCTATATTCAAAATTAAACCAACAAGATGTCTCTTCAATTAATGTCACAAACGCGTTTGTTCGAAATGAGATTGATTTTATAAGCTTTTGTCTTATTTTTATGTCTGAAGATAGGAATTAATGTGATATATATTTTAAACTCAGTGCATATGTAGTACTATTTAAAATATTTATTATAAGTATGTGGCATTTATTGAAATTTAAATGCGTATTCTGAATTGAGACAATTTAACTTACGAATTATTAGGTACACTGTTCAAAATATTTTCAAATAAAAGTTTATTTTTGTTACAGGATTCACTCATCTTCTGATGGAGTCATTTTCCCTGGCAACTCAACGCAATCTCTCACATTCTCACCCTGTTTATAAAATCCTGGAACCGCACTTTCTGTACATTATGGCAATCAATAGGTAAATCTATTTCGCACATAGGGATCTTTGAAATATATTGCTGTTTTTTTTTCTTTGTATATTGTGTTTTTATGTAATTCAGGCATTTTTCGCATTTATTTACATAACTGTTAAATTAGATTCGAGCAATGTAAATTTTCACCTCTACCCCAGCAGTATGCACTTTTTGACTGCATAATTAACTTTCTTTATAATGATTTTACTTATTGACTGCATCATTAGCTTTCTTTATAAAGATTTTACTTTTTGACTGCATAATTAACTTTCTTTATAATGATTTTACTTATTGACTGCATCATTAGCTTTCTTTATAAAGATTTTACTTTTTGACTGCATAATTAACTTTCTTTATAACGATTTTACTCTATTGACTGCATCATTAGCTTTCTTTATAAAGATCTTTACTTCTTTGACCTGCATAATTAACTCTCTTCTTTATAATGATTTGACCATTATTGACTGCATCATTAACTTTCTTTATAACGATTTCAACTTATTGACTGCATAATTAACTTCTCTTTACTAATAGATTTCACTACCTATTGACTGCATCATTAGCTTTCTTTATAATGATTTCACTTATTGACTGCATCATTAACTTTCTTTATAATGATTTCACTTATTGACTGCATCATTAGCTTTCTTTATAATGATTTTACTTATTGACTGCATCATTAACTTTCTTTATAAAGATTTCACTTATTGACCCTGCATCATTAACTTTATTTATAATGATTTCACTTATTTGATCCCTGCATCAGAGCAAGTAATGGGTCACTTTAGCTTGACCCATGCATGACCCATATGACCCATCAACTTTTCGACCCAAGGCCCATCATGACCTATGACCCATTGCAAAGCAAGCTGCTAACATGGGACATATTAAAATTGTTTAAAAGTAAAAATGGTACCCCTTAAATTAAATAATTAAATAGTAATTAAATTAAATTAAATTGTAATTAAATTGACAATATCGCTGCAAGTGTTTCACATATAATGTTCTATACAAAACGTATAGAGAAAAATGGCACGTTTTGTTTTCGTCGCAAAATTAAAAAAAAAATCGCCGCGATAACGGGTTTTTTAGGGTCCGGCGGAGACTAAGGATGGGTCGTGGGTCAGGGAACATTGACCCATGACCCATGTGATCCATCCAATTTTGCAACCCATTTGACCCATGACCCAGTGATCCATTAATTGCTCTGCCCTGTATCATTAACTTCCTTTTTTTATAATGATTTTTTAAACGTCATTGTTTACAATAATATTTTTTTTTTGTGAAAAAAAAAATAAACTGTAAAGTTATAACGTGATCTTTTGCTATTGACCATCTGTGTTATCAATAGATAGTTAGTTTCTAATTTTATAATTTTATTTTTTTTTTTACGTTACTGATTTAACTTGGAGCTAAACGACATGTCTGTTGATTTAGTCTTGCAGTCACACAACTGGTCAATGATGGCGGATGGGTGGACATGACAATGAAATTACGCCAAGTGCAAAATAAAGGGATGTATGTACTGATCGTCAAAGCGTAAGGATAAAATCTGACCATAATAGACATATATATATATGGTGTGTGTGTGTGTGTGTGTGTGTGTTAGAGAGCTGCACGGAAGTCAAAATCATACCCAGTCCCACCAACTCCCGCATTTTCAAAACCAGTCCCGACCGCTCCCAAAAGAAATTCTCCCCAGTCCCACCCAACCCACGAAAATTTTTCCCAACCCCATCAAAAAATATTCGGGCATAACTGATAAATAATGAAGTTAAAATTTGTCGGTAGAAATCCTCTCAAAAACATACATAAAAAAACATTTAAGATAATAAGTAAAATAAACAGTTCTACAGTTTTAAGTCCATGTATAAATAAGAGGCCATTAACACTTTCTGAGATTTCTTTCTCCACAACATCACCATAAAATGCCTTGAAATAGTTGTGGCACAAGGCTAAAAATCTCATTAACAGGAACATTCCCATATTTTGCACCAATGTTTATCAACTTTGCAGCCAATTCTTGGAAACCACAGCCTTCGACAAATGAAAAGGGCCTGATGTCTTTTAGCGCACATTGAAACAATGGTGCTTTGTGATTTCTGTTTTAACCTGAACTGGAACCCATTTAACAATCTTCTCTTGACTTGAAAATGAAGCAAGTCATTGATACGCGTTTTTCGGAATAGTGATCTGTTTATACAAAATTCGAGATGCGAGAGTCCTGGGTTCGATCCTTGGTGAGATGCATGGAATTTTCCCAGGTGAAATTTCGGTACAAAGTCGTCCCACAAGTCCACATAGCTTTAAATGGTATCTGACTTCTAGTTGGGGAAGTAAATGCATGACTAAGGCGTTATGCTAACTGCACAACCCCTTCACATGCCGAGGTTATTCTACACTTTATCTGCCCTGATGGCCGTTAGGGCTAAGGGAACTTTTACTTGAAGTTATTTCAGAACGAATCTCTATTTTTTTAATGTTTAAATAATATTTTTTTATGGAATGTGTCTATTAAACAAATAAAGACTTTACAGCATTTATAATGAAACAATGGTAATAAAACAGTGCATGGAATTACATGTAAAAGAAAAACATTCCTATTAACAGGTACAAAGATTGGAGGCTGGATGTTAAGGGAACTTATGCCTGAAGAACTAAAGAGAAGAGGAGTGAGTACATGTTAATCCTGTTATGTCCACACAAATATTTACATGTATGTGCAGTGCAGACTGCCGCCTCCTCATCTGTTTAACTTAACGTGTTCACATACATTTACATTGCCGTATTTATATCGCTTCTTTTCTTCTCCGACCGACCGTCGAATGCAACTACGCTCAATCTACCTCGATGGCTCGTTAGGAATAGGAGAACTTACTTTTTTTTTTTTATATTAACCATCCATATCGACACAAAATGGAAAGCGGGAGTGAAGGGTCACATATGTGCTCTCCCCACACAAAAACACACATTTCACCCTTCTCTCACCATGTAAGTCTTTAATGTTTGTTAGAACGTGTCACGACAGTGGTGGCGCACATGAAACCGATGAGAGCTACTTTCAGGGATTTTAGGGAGTAATTATATTTTTCTTAAAAGTCGCACCTATGGCTAATTTATCAAAATATAGTGAAAAAGATTGATAGAAATGGAAGCCGCTTAAAACTCATCGAAGATCACCATGGAGACAGTAAGAGTAGCATTAGACAGTAGGAGTAGCACTTAGGCAGTAAGAGCAGCATGAGTAGCAAAGTAAGAGCAGCATTAAGCAGTAAGAGCAGCCTGAGGCAGTAAGAGCAGCATTAAGCAGTAAGAGCAGCATGAGGCAGTAAGAGCAGCATTAAGCAGTAAGAGCAGCATGAGGCAGTAAGAGTAACATTAGGCAGTAAGAGCAGCATGAGGCAGTAAGAGAAACATTAGCAGCAAGAGAAGCTTGAGGCAGTAAGAGCAGCATAAGGCAGTAAGATCCTGGTGCAATGAGGGGCAGTAAGATTAGCATGAAGCAGTAAGAGCAGCATGAGGGGCAGTAAGAGCAGCATTAGGTAGCAAGAGCAGAATGAGGCAATAAGAGCCTCATGCGGCAGTAAGAGCAGAATGAAGCAATAAGAGCAGCATGAGTAAGTAAGAGCCTCATTGGGGTTACTCCTAATTTGGAACTGTAGTCCCTGATAAAACGAGGGTCGTTTGATTTTGCTAGCTTGACTCTAATGATTTTTAATGTTTTAATGTTTTTTTTTTTATTTATTTACAAATTGCAGACTACTTACACTACACTAGTATACAGTTCTTAATTGTGATATTAATATTTGGTTTGGGATTTATTGTGTTTTTGCGCGTTAAACTGTATCTCAGTTTATTTTTGTATGAAATAAGTTTTGAATCAGTAAATCAACTTCTACAAATGTGGCAGGTACATAAGATCAGTTTCGTTGATTGAAATGGTATCCAAATTTAGCATATCTAAACCTGCAAAGGCTAATGTTAGGTTTTGTGAAGTTTACAGCTCATTTTACCAGGTGTTTAAGTGGTGATTCATCGTTGATCTGACCTTTAAAGTCATGACTAGCTGTTTAATATATTAAGAAACACAATATTAAAGCATACAAGCAATGTTATTTTGGACCATGACTGTTACTTAATGCTTATGCTTAGAGCCTTATAGCATTCCTAGAATTTTACTGAATACGCCTTATTAAAAAAAAACCTACGAAGCACTTAACACAATCATTATGGAACCAAAGACCAATATGATCGTGTACACTTTATATAGGTATATTCCATCTACTTTCAAAAAATCTATAAAGTACCATACATAAACTTCATTGTGAAATGTGTAAGAAATTTATGCGTGTTTTGAGCGATAGTTTAAATACATATTTTGTAATTATTGTGGTATATCTTGGTTTGATTTATTTAGGACTTAAATTCGTGCGTATTTTAGCTCATTTCTTTGGGAATAGAATTGACACTAAATAATAAGCTTTCGTTAAGATCTGTCTAGTAAAAAGATTTTACCATGTTCAATTGTGTTTATAAACACAAATAATAGGTCACTTTAACAACAAATAAATGTGTGTTTTTCTTCTACCAGGGTTTGACAATCCGATGTTCTCCCCTGGTTACCACTACAGAGACGACGCCATGTTGTTGTACAACGCTATCAACAAATATGTCCATGACTATCTGAAACTGTATTACTGTATGTTGGATATTAGTCTATTATTTAGATGCTATACATTTTTTGTAGTACAGAAACTCATAAACTTTCTCTTAGTCTCACAAACATAAATCAAGTATGTAGCATGATTGGGTGGCAACATGTAGAGCTTTTGGCCTTTAAACAAGTTTAATTGACAGCAGCACGTTAGGGGTCGAAGACTTTTCTTGCTGTTGTCTTGCTCACACACAGACACACATAGATCACACAGATACACACAGACACACAGATACACACAGACACACAGATACACATAGACACACACAGATACGCACAGACACACAGATACACTTAGACACACAGCTACACATAGACACACAGATACGCACAAGACACACAGATACACACAGATACGTACAGACACACAGATACACACAGACACACAGATACACATAGACACACAGATACACACAGACACACAGATACACATAGACACACAGATACACATAGACACACAGATACACACAGACACTCAGATACACACAGACACACATAGACACACAGATACACATAGACACATGATACACACAGACACACAGATACACACA
>JAGDYQ010000034.1:6012006-6055714 GCA_021962125.1 Bulinus truncatus
ATGGCTAAGTTAAACAAGAAATGAGGAATTCAGACCAATAAAAGCGTCGACCCTTCATCGGCTCAGACTTTACACAATACTAGTTATAACAATAGCCATGTATGGGTGTGAGACATGAACCCTACTTAGCCACGACAAGCAATCTACCGGGCATTCAAAAGAAGTAAAATACAGGAGGAAATCCTGTGAATCCCTTACCTTGAAAGTAAGACCATCAGTATGTCTGGGGAAGAGTACATCCTCAATCGCCGGCCCTCGAAAACGATTATGGCAACATCAAGCGACGTAGATGGCATAAACTCGGACATGTCTCACGGCATGATAACCCGCCAAAAATATTCTCCAAGAGACTGTATAAGGGGAGGCTGTTGAAGAAGGCGCCAGCGGAAACGTTGGTTTGACAATATAGTAAATGGTCCAGTGCTACCAATGAATGCGAGGACGGATGGTCGTGAAGTAAAACGCCCGGCTGTCGACCTGAGGGTCCATTGGTTCGATCTTCTGATAAATGATATTTTCAGATTAACAGCAGTCCCGCTACATCTCCCGTGGTGCCTCCATGGTCCATTTGCATTATCGCCTACGGTGGAGATGAAAGAAGGGCACTGCGAAAACCGTCCCAAAAGTGGTTTTATAGGATCCTGAAAATTCATCTCTCATCCCTTACAGGACATCACACCAGCCCCGAATACCGCTAAAGACAGGCAACTATGGAGAAATATGCTCTGTTAGAGGTGCCATGAGTTTCTAACGACCACATCTGTTCCGGGTTAGATAGTATTGATGATAATGATGTATTTGACAGCAAAGCTTTTCCAGGCTTTAAACCCCAGTTTTAATATATAGATTAACATTTAGCAGAAATATTTGTGCGTTCTACTTAATTTCAGAGAAATCACAAGAACTGTTAATGACTTGGAAGTGAATCCCATCGTCAGTCTGCCATTATCCCTTGTTGTTGTTAGAGAGTGGTGTTGAACAATCCCGGGAGAGTAAGCGTGACAAGGGGTCATGGATGATTTAATTTGTTGCGAAGGTGGGGGGGGGAGAGATTTTTCGCATCACACCTAGACCGGACATACAGGGCTAAATTTAGTCAAAGTTTGCATTCCTATTTCGCCAACATCTTTCGGGTCAAATTTCAAGCTATGACGTATTTCATAAAGTTCCATTCAGTGACACTGGCCCAACAACAGGACACGGATTAAATAACATTAATGTGTTTAAATATTTCTTATTATTTTAGTTTCAGTTTTGGTAATTTATTCTTAGACCAGGAACAGGAAGCGAGAAATGTCCACAAACCATTGAAATCGTTTACATGTTAGTTCAGATTTAGTATATATATATATACATATATATGTTTTTCTATGTATATATATATATATATATCTGCTGTCTACTGTCACCATGTAACGAATACATTATGATAAAGAAGAACAACTACGATAGTAAATGGTTCATAATAAATTACGTCACATAACATGTAACGAATAACACAATATAAAATAAGATACATATTTAAGTAGTTAAGCCGATATGTAAGAATACAATTCCTGTATATAAACAACAATCCATTAAATAGAAAATGATTATCACATATTGTTAAACTTATCTCATTTATCATATGAAACAATATCAACTAAACAAGCAAAGATTATCTCTACGACCCTGACAATCTCCTCTCTTACCACGACCATATCTTTTAACTCTCTTCTATGTGAATCTCCTTATATGATTCTCTACCTTCTCTAGTATCTCTCGTATCTCTAACCCTTCGATTCACTGCCACTTATATCTGTCTTACATAACAACTCAAACTTTCTACAAACAGAAACGACCAAATATATATATATATATATATATATATATATGTGTGTGTGTGTGTATATATGTGTGCAGTGGTACCTCGAGATAAGTAAATACACCTCATAAAACGAGTTATTTCCTTACATTATCTCTCATCATGTTTTTATCCAATATTTGTCATTTATAAATACATTTTTTCGTATTCAAACTACAAAACGAAAACAAATAGGGTGGAATTATTTCGGGACTGGAACGGATTAGTGCCATTTCAATTGAGACAATTGCTTTATGATACAAGCGTATTGACTTACTAACAACAATACAGAACAAATCAAATTTGTATTGTGGGGTACCACTGTATTTTACAAATATGGGCAAAGAAGGCCCAGCGGGCAGCTTGTTCAGTTATGGCGCCCATATTATTTAATGTTAGTTCATTTAACTGCTACATCACGGTCATGTCCTTCTAACAAATTAAAACATTCGTTTAAATCGAAGATCGCGAAATAGAAATGTGAATTTTATTAATATGTGTCCTTAAAAGTGAAGTATATAAAACGAATTTAAATAATGTATATGTATGTGATCCATTGAAGGACTGCTCATACTTAAATGTTTTCAACTGTACTCTCTCTCTCTCTCTCTCTCTCTTTCTCTCTCTCTCTCTCTCTCACTCTCAAATCAAGAAAAGTTGTTGTTCGAAACTCGAATTGGTAATTCACCCTAAATCACGAAAATTTGCTGAGCCGGAATTACTACACTGTACGCTTATAAAAATACAGACGGTAAGATTCCAGGAATCGACCTTGAGTGGAAGACTCTGCTGTGAAGACTTTGCAAAAAAAAGTTGGAAAATAATAATGTATTAAATATTTAAAAATTCAACTCTCTTCCCACACAATCCCCCTCCCCCAACCTCACCCCCAACTAAATGTACGATGGGATATAACTATTTATTATTGCAAGAACTACCATGACCTGTACGTGATACCAGACCAACAGACCGTGTTATAACAGACTTGTATATAAACCCAAGTGATGAAGCTGATTTTTCATTTTACAAATCTGTACTCCTGTAAATAGTGTCTAAATACTTGCGTAGATAATCTAACATTAGTCTCACATTTTAAAGCTTACTTTGGCCTATTGCATAATCTTTGTAGTTTTTAGTTTATAAGTTAGTAAAAATGTTTGCCTATACCGGAATTCGTGAGTGTGACTACATAGTAGATATAAAAACTGGAGATAGTCTTGGTGCCGGAACTAATGCCAATGTCTGGATCATCCTGTATGATGAAAACAGCAATGCCACTCCTCCCATCAAACTGACTGACTCAAGAGTACTAACAACAAATTTGAACGAGGCGCTACCGACGTTTTCCAGATTTTGTAAATCAGACACGAGCAACTTGAAGAAAGATGACATTGGTGGCTAAAATAGAGCTCTGGAGAATGATCATCAAACAGCAGCGACTGGTACGTTGACAAGATTGAGGTCAGAAACAAAAATACCGATAGCATCTATGTGTTCCCGGTTAACCGTTGGATCCATGCCAACAGTCACTACAAGATCAAACACCTGGACACAACTCTAACTCAACATGAACATGACGATTTGAAGGAGTCCAGAAAACAGTTTATTGTAGAGAAAAGGGAGAACTACGTACTGGACCAAAAGTTTCCTAAAGAATTTCCCAACGGACCTGTGCAGGTAAATATACTTATATATGATTTAGACAGAGTTCAATCAAACACACAGACATTATAAAAATACAGATTGAGATAAGAGCTAACATACAGCACAATACAAGAAGCTATCAAATTTATGCTTCGAGACTCACGACGATAAGGGTTTTGGTTTTAGCGACTCGCTATGGTTAAGGTATCCTCAAACCAAAGCGAAACTTTCCGCTGCGCTATTTCTCACGTGAGATTTCTCTAAGCGCGAAAAACACTCGTTGCACCTAGGCGAAGCGAAAGTGGGCGTCAGCCAACCGGATATAAGGATTTTTTAATTTTTCGGCAGACATTTTCTTATTATTATACATTTTCTACAGTTATTGTATTTTACAAGTAAAAAGTGAAAAAAAAACACTTACTTTTTGGTATAATCTGATATAATTCATGTTTCTATATATAAATGTAAGTCTTATTTGGTAATTTTAAGACATTTATATCAATTTTAACCTTGATTTTCATTTGAGTCAATGTTTCTGGGCGGCCATTTTGGATTGTTTACACTCGCAGAAACGCGAAAAAACTCTGCGAGAAGTGATGCCACGAAATTTCTGGCCCGCCGCGGATATTCCCCGC
Source organism: Bulinus truncatus (assembly GCA_021962125.1). Taxonomy (NCBI): domain Eukaryota; kingdom Metazoa; phylum Mollusca; class Gastropoda; family Planorbidae; genus Bulinus; species Bulinus truncatus. The sequence goes on from JAGDYQ010000034.1 coordinate 6,016,129, forward strand.
GGTTTGAGCATCTAGAGGTAAATACATTACTGCGAGAAAGAGGGTGATGCGCAAGAGTCACCTAGATACGCGAAATTTGCTTTGGTTTGAGGATATCTTTTAAGTATTGATTTCGCGACCCAACTGTTGAGAAAATCAATGATAGAAGAAAGAATCAAAAGACACAATCGTTTGAGCTGTATGCCCTAATGGGTTTTTCAAAAAAAGAAAAGAAAAGAAGAAGGTTCGGAACAAGAGCCAATTGACGAAGTGAATATTGATCTAGTATAAATTAAATGTGAACGTCACAGCACATAATGGTTTGAGTAGCGGACCAAATTAAAAAGCTGGTTGAATTTTAAACTGCCCGAATTTATCTTCTATGAAGAAGAGAAAAGAAATAGCCAGCTAAGTATTTAGAAAGAACATTTTCGAACGGAGGAGTATGTACAATGAACATTTTGTTACTGTCGAGCATATTTAACTAACTGAGACCACTTTTATATGGCATTCATCTTTATCATAATCTGTTATAATCAGTTTAGCTAGAGATCCTTACAGTTGGCACAGAGATGGCTTTAATTATCTGGCCACCTAGTTTAAAGGAAGTGGGATCAACAGACGATAATATATATATATATATATATACTTCAGATCACGAGTGTATTCGAAATACTTTTACTTCAATAAAATCTATTTCTTACATTCTCATATGTCTTTCAGGTCAAGAATTGCCATTGGAAGAACAATTTTCATTTATTGATCAGGTAAAACATCAGATTCTTTTTTAAATCCCTTTACGTTAGAAATTCAGAATAGTGCAATGTTCAGGTACATATTCCCAGTCTTAAAGATTTATTTAATTGAAGTTTTTGTTTCAATTCTCGGATGAAGAGTTGCAGTTAACTGACTCGTATCATTACTTAATAAATTGCATTATTCCCATTTATGTTTCATTCTCTATGTTTTCATCAACAGTTCCGTCTTCAAATACTGACCTTTAATTTGAGAGCATGTAACAAATATTTAAACTTCACCCACGGAGATTGGACCAGCATTAAAGACATTTTCACGATTTATTCATCTCCGTGTTTTCCCATACCAGAGGTAACTACTAGTCTAGTACATTAATAGTGGGATAGTCTAGTACAGTAATAGTCAGAGATAGTCTAGTACAGTAATAGTGAGAAATAGTCTAATACAGTTAAAGTGAGAGAGATAGCCTAGTGCAGTAACAGTGCCAGATAGTCTAACATTTGGTGGCGAAAGGGGGAGATAAACTAAGTTGAGTAATAGTGCCATTGAAAGTCTAGTAAAGTAATAGTGTGCCAGATAGCCCTCAAGGGCTCCCTTGGTGGAATCATTGTGCTTGTTGTCTATGAGTATGATCACCTACTGAGTTAGGGCAAGTAGCTTTATCGACAACCTTAAAAATAATACATTATACATCTACAATGCAGAAAGACCAAATGGTCCTACCGGTGGCTGGTAGTTCTATGAAGAACTCAGGACTGAGTTGCTCGAACCAGTGAGACATGAGGTATCCATCGTATATGACATCCCTGCCTTATGGGAACCGTCTCAGCGTCTATATGCACCTGCTATGCCGAATTCCACCTAATTAATATGAGGTTCGCATGCCCATAGCGCAGGACGTCTTAGCTGTACAGGAGCTGAGTCCGTTGCCTATACCCCATGGTTACTCACACCGGTCAGCGTCGCAGTCCGAGCTTAACTCTCTACTGTCACTGGCTGCCTTCAATTGCTGAAGTCTCATGCCACGCACATTGATCCAATCTCGCGATTCATGCGATAAAGGGACAGAGTGCCCACCCCTCTCCCGCTTGAATCTGATAAGGGTACCAATCCCCCCCCTGTCTACTTTGATATTTCCCAATGGACGTCAGCTGATGTGCTTAAGTGGTTCATTCCCCTGGCCATAGACGGTGTTGACCACAGTGCGAACACCTGGGAAGACCAAAGCCTTTGCCTATTCCCTTTGTGATCTCCCCCTGAGTTGAGGACAAAAACCTGGAAAGGGGGGGGGGGTGATAATGAGATAGGGAAGGTCTTAGATTTCATCCAAAAACTCAAAGAATGTGACAATAGTTTGATACAGTAATATTGAGAGATAGTCTAGTACAGTAATAGTGAGAAATAGTCTAGTAATGTAAAAGTGCAAGAAACCTTATGGAAAGGTTGTTTTTTTTTTCATTTTCTTTGTCGTGTTGTTCTTTTAAAAAAAATTTAATGAGTTTTTTCTTTGGATTTTTTTTCTCGCTTTTGGATTGTATATCTGGAATATATTATTTGAATAGTATTTAATGATGACCGTCAGAGTTGGTTTTCACATCCCGCTAAGCGCACATTTGTAATTAAGGAATTTTATAAAGGATGTGAAAGTGCGTATTAAGTCGACAATACGGTGAACAGAGAAACAGTGGCGTTGCGAGTGGGAGGGCAACGGGGGGAGGGGGGTATCATCCCCCGGGTGCTACTCACAGATGGGCTCCAAATGGTATATTTTAGCTATAATATAAAATGGTTTTCGAATGGGGGGGGGGCGCTGAAAAGGTATTGTGCCCCAGGCGCGAGTTAAATTCGCTACGCCACTGCAGAGAAACTATTATTAGCCTGTTACTGTTTGGCCACCAACACATTTCACTTAATACTCATAGTATTTCACATTCTAATCATAACAGTTGGATGATAGCAGAAGGCGGCTGTAACATTTCGCGGGATGAAAAGCCTTCCTGCTTCGCCCTTGAACAAACTCAGTTTTGTTACTGTTAGGTGACGTTAAAATCTCCTATCGCATTGAATCAGTGGCGCTTGCCCTAGTTTCTGCCCCCCCCCCCATTAGACTGTCACTTGGGTGGGGAAGGTAATGCAGTGTCTGACGGGGGTCTACGTCCATACAGTTAAAAACTAAAATGTGCAGGCGTTCGTCTGTTTATATAGATTTAGCTTGGTAACACAATGAACAATTGACACCTGAAATACTTTTTAAACCACAGAGGTCTTCATTGTGGACAGATGACTATTATTTTGGAAGACAGAGAGTGGCCAGTCTCAATCCATCGGTCATTCAGTTAGTAACAAAGCTACCACAAAAGTAAGTCAATAGATAATGGACACGATTTAAGTATTATCCATAGAATAACAGATGAGAAAAAAAAATCATAATATAGTATATAAGAAATTAAAATATTGTCTGTATGTCTTAAGAATAGTTTATTTCAGTATAATATTTCATGTATAGATTGCCTGTAACCGATGAACTTGTCAAACAGTTCATGGGTGGTTTGACATTACAAGAGGCCATCAATCAAAAAAGATTGTTCATTTGTGACTTACAGATTTTGGAAGGAATTCCAGTGAAAAAGGATTTTGTGGTAAGGACACATGAACACTGTCACTAACAACTAGGTGAAAAAAATTATATATATATATACATACACACATATATATATATATATATATATATATATATATATATATATTTGTTTCCCTTTTTGATCCAATATCGTAAGACCCCGCTTAATGCGGGTATACGTTCCATCAAAGTAGAGCGTAATATTAGACAGCGTTAATTAAACGAGTTTATCATCTCATCATGCAAATATTGGGGTTAGGGGAAAATGGGTAGAAAATGGTCTGGTATTTTACTATTAAATTTATTATATATTTTTTATAACAACAAACAAAAATTTATTTCTTAGAAATATAGACACATAATAAACGAATATAGAAATAAAAATGTAAAAAATCCTTAATCATTATGTTTAATTTTAGATCATTCAGTCTCTTCTGTATTTCTGTTCTACTTGCTCCGCTAATTCCTTGAGCTCATCATTAGAAAGACTTGCTGCTGTTTCTTGTACTATTTCTTCAACATCTTCCACATTTACCTCATATAAACCGGTTTGTATCGACAATACTTACAATAACGTCAACACATGTTTGAAACGATAAAAATACCTTCGTACAACACCGCAGGATAGAAATAAACATATAAACAGCTTCGGAAAATCGGTAAGCCTAAAGCTGCGCGTGCGATTTCGGGGAATCCCACAATTCAAATAAAAGAGTGAGGTCTTTCTGTACTTGTTTTTATTATATTTTAAAAAAAAATTTTCTGTATCATTTATTAAGAGAACGATTTTTGTTCATTTAGATATAATGCCAATCCTCGGGGTACAAATTTAGTACATTCAAATAACCAATTCTTGAAACACTTTGTGCGTGTTCTTGTGACGAGATTTCGGGAATAGAGGTTTTATTGTAGTGTCGTAATTTACAAAAACATTAAGATTGTATTACTTTATATCTCTTGAAGTTAAACTCAACTATTTATATCTAACAGTAGTTTATTTTTTACCAATTTCTCTTTTTATGAAAATTTTGCCAGTAAAATTGTACTGTAGAGTTTGTCTCAACATTTTTATAAAGTTTCACTCTGTGTATGTGTGTATTATTGTTGTTGTTCTTTATTTCGACTAAACAGCTGTGTGCACCGATAGCTCTATTTTTTGTTGGCATATCTGGACAGCTGAAACCTGTGGCCATCCAGCTATTCCAAAAACCTGGACCAAAGAACCCGGTGAGAAATTTTATTTAACCCTCTAATGTTGCCCTAAAAGATCTAAAATAGATCTCATGTGGTGCGTGCATGTTTAACTTTGCTTGATTTTTTTATTATTATAATCTCTTTTATATTCTAAATTTAGATCTTCACACCCAGAAGTCCTTCTCTGACATGGACATTGGTCAAGATGTGGTTCAACAATGCGGACTGTGCTTACCATCAAGCTTTGACCCACCTAGGTCAGAATAAGGCACTTTAATCACATGTCTCCATAGCCCTGTATCTGTGCATTATGTATTTGTAATAGTATTGTATGATTTGTCAAATTCAGCTAAAAAAATTAGCAAAATAGCTGCAACATACCAAAAGATTTTGTTTACTCAGAATAGCTATTAACGTTATTACTTTCAGGCTTCTTGTTTATCTCGAATCTAACATAATACCATCATGAAGAATTTTACAGTTTTCTATACAGCAAATTAAAGAACACTACAATGTGAAACATCCTGCATATTTCAACATGTCCGTTTTATGTACTGACTACAGTTTGTTTCAAGCCCTATACATAAAGAGGATGATGTAGTCATAAAATTTCAATAAGCTGACTTAATTATAACCTGTTACTGACTTTTATTACACTTGCTTTGAAATGTTTTAAAAAATTTGAAATCAATTATCACCAACTTCTTAAGCCAATTGATTTTAAAATTTTAAACATTTGAACATACTTGATGAGAATATACCTTTTTTTTTTTTAAAGTTCGTGTTAATTCATTTAATTCTTTGGTAGCCCGATGGTAATTACTTTTTTTTTTATAATGTTTCAATAAAGAGGGAAATTTCAGAAAGATATTATGTCGTCTCAAGTTGAGCATAAGTTTATAAATATGCTGAGTTCTGAAGTTTTTTTTTATTATTTTTATTTTTTTTCAGTCCAACGCGCAATTTTACTTAATACTGTACAAAAACTTTACAACAAAAGCAATAAAAATATGTTTAACGGTATGAAGTATACAAAATATCCAACAACACTATTTTCACCACTATTCAAACAAAAGCAAGATATAAATACACTAAAAATAAACAGTTTGTAATAAAACAGAAGTGAAAAATTACATTTAAATATGCTTTTATTAAAAAGGCTTACATCATGCATATATTATATATATACATTTTATTGACTAACTAAAAGCGTGTGTGCCAAAAGGTAAATGAAATAATTAATCTAGCTATATTCAAAATTAAACAAACAAGATGTCTCTTCAATCAATGTCACAAACGCGTTTATTCGAAATGAGATTGTTTTTATAAGCTTTTGTCTTATTTCCCTGTCTTAAGATAGAATTAATATGATAAATATTAAAACTCAGTGCATATGTAGTACTATTTAAAATATTTATTATAAATATGTGGCATTTATTTAAATTTAAATACGTATTCTGAATTGAGACAATTTAACTTACGAATTATTAGGTACACTGTTCAAAATATTTTCAAATAAAAGTTTATTTTTGTTACAGGATTCACTCATCTTCTGATGGAGTCATTTTCCCTGGCAACTCAACGCAATCTCTCACATTCTCACCCTGTTTATAAAATCCTGGAACCGCACTTTCTGTACATTATGGCAATCAATAGGTAAATCTAGGGATCTTTGAAATATATCTGCTGTTTTTTTCTCTTTGTACCCGTATTGTCGGTCTTTATGTAATCACCCTCAGGCCATATGTCCTGACCCATTTATTTACATAACATGTTAAAGGTCTTAGCCATGTCGAGCAAAAGTAAATTTTCACCTCTGACCCTGGACATCAGGTATTTACCGTATTTTACTGCATAATTAAGCTATATTAATAATGATTTCACTTATTCATGGCATCATTCTACACCTTATACGTTCAATAAACATTTTACTTTTTGACTGCATAATTAACATTTCTTTTATAATGATTTTACTTATTGACTGCAACATTAGCTTTATTTTCGATAAAGATCCTTTTACAATTAAATTGATTGCATAATTAACATTTCCAAAATTTATAATTATTTACTGAAAGCTAAAATACGTACTGATGCATAACACAAAAATGCGCTAACACGTCCTGTGTCCAGAATGGAACAGGCTTAATTGCTTGTTTTTCTTGTATATTGTGTTTTTATGTAATTCAGGCATTTTTCGCTTTATTTACATAACTGTTAAATTAGATTCGAGCAATGTAAATTTTCACCTCTACCCCAGCAGTATGCACTTTTTGACTGCATAATTAACTTTCTTTATAATGATTTTACTTATTGACTGCATCATTAGCTTTCTTTATAAAGATTTCACTTATTGACCCTGCATCATTAACTTTATTTATAATGATTTCACTTATTGACTGCATCATTAGCTTTCTTTATAATGATTTCACTTATTGACCCTGCATCATTAACTTTTTTTTATAAAGATTTCACTTTTTTACCGTGCATCATTAACTTTCTTTATAAAGATTTCACTTATTGACCCTGCATCAGAGCAAGTAATGGGTCACTGAGCTTGACCCATGACCCATATGACCCATCAAGTTCTTGACCTAGGCCCATCATGACCCATGACCCATTGAAGCAAGCTGCTAACATGGGACATATTAAAATTGTTTAAAAGTAAAATGGTACCCCCTTAAATTAAATAATTAATTAGTAATTAAATTAAATTAAATTAAATTGTAATTAAATTGACAATATCGCTGCAAGTGTTTCACATATAATTTTCTATACAAATGTATAGAGAAAGGGCACGTTTTGTTTTCGTCACAAATAAAAAACAAAATCGCGCGACGACGGGTTTTTTTTAGGGTCGGGCGGAGACTAAGGATGGGTCGTGGGTCAGGGAACATTGACCCATGACCCATGTGATCCATCCAATTTTGCAACCCATTTGACCCATGACCCAGTGACCCATTACTTGCTCTTCCCTGCATCATTAACTTCCTTTATAATGATTTTTTAAACGTCATTGTTTACAATCATATTTTTTTTTGTAAAAAAAAAAAATAAACTGTAAAGTTACGTGATCTTTGCTATTGACCATCTGTGTTATCAATAGATAATAGTTTCTAATTTTATATTTTTTTTTTTACGTTACTGATTTAACTTGGAGCTAAAACGACATGTCTGTTGATTTAGTCTTGCAGTCACACAACTGGTCAATGATGGCGGATGGGTGGACATGACAATGAATTACGGCAACAAAGGGATGTATGCACTGATCGTCAAGGCGTAAGGATAAAAACTGACCATAATAGACATATATATATATATATGTGTGTGTGTGTGTGTGTGTGTGTGTTAGAGAGCTGCACGGGAGTCAAAATCACACCCAGTCCCATCAACTCCCGCGTTTTCAAAACCAGTCCCGACCGCTCCCAAAAGAAATTCTCCCCAGTCCCACCCGCTCCCACGAAAATTTTTCCCAAACCCCATCAAAAAATATTCTATTATAACTGATAAATAATAGTTTAAAAATTTGTTTGTAGAAATCCTCTCGAAAAGCATACATAAAAAAACATTTAAGATAATAAGTAAAATAAACAGTTCTACAGTTTAAGTCCATGTATAAATAAGAGGCCATTAACACTTTCTGGATATTTTTTTCTCCACAACATTACCCAAATGCCTTGAAACAGTTGTGGCACAAGGCAAAATCTCATTAACAGGAACATTCCCATATTTTGCACCAATGTTTATCAACTTTGCAGCCAATTCTTGGAAACTGATGTCTTTAGCGCACATTGAAACAATGGTGTTTGTGATTTCTGTTTTAACCTGAACTGGAACCAGTTTAACAATCTTCTCTTGACTTGGAATGAAGCAAGTCATTGATGTAATTTTTGGAAGAGTGATCTGTTTATACAAAATTCGAGATGCGAGAGTCCTGGGTTCGATCCTTGGTGAGATCCATGGAATTTTTCCAGGTGAAATTTAGTACAAAGTCGTCCCACAAGTCCACCCAGCTTTAAATGGGTATCTGACTTTAGTTGTGGAAGTAAAGGCGGCTGGGCGTTGTGCTAACTACACAACCCCTTCACATGCCGAGGTTATTCTACACTTCATCTGCCCCGATGGCCCGTTAGGGCTAAGGGAACTTTTTACTTGAAGTTATTTCAGAACGAATCTCTATTTTTTTTTAATGTTTAAATAATATTTTTTATGGAATGTATCTATTAAACAAATAAAGCCCTTACAGTATTTATAATGAAACAATGGTAATAAAACAGTGCATGGAAATTACATGTAAAAGAAAACTTTCCTATTAACAGGTACAAAGATTGGAGGCTAGATGTTGATGGAACTTTGCCTGAAGAACTAAAGAGAAGAGGAGTGAGTACATGTTAATACTGTTATGTCCACACAAATATTTACATGTATGTGCACTGCAAACTGCCGCCTCCTCGTCTGTTTAACTTAACGTGTTCACATTCATTTACATTGCCGTATTTATATCGCTTTTCTTCTCCGATCGACTGTCGAGTGCACTACGCTCCATCTGCCCCGATGGCCTGTTAGGGTTAGGAGAATTTTACTTTTTTTTTATTAACCATCCATATCGACAAATGGAAAGCGGAGTGAAGGGTCACATATGTGCTCTCCCCCACACAAAAACACACATTTCACCCTTCTCTCACCATGTAAGTCTTTAATGTTTGTTAGAATGTGTCACGACAGTGGTGGCGCACATGAAACCGATGAGAGCTGCTTTAAGGGATTTTAGGGAGTAATTATATTTTTCTTAAAAGTCGTACCATGGCTAATTTATCAAAATATAGTGAAAATATTGATAGAAATGGAAGCCGCTTAAAACTCATCGAAGATCACCATGAGACAGTAAGAGTAGCATTAGACAGTAGGAGCAGCATTAGGCAGTAAGAGCAGCATGAGGCAGTAAGAGTAACATTAGGCAGCAAGAGAAGCATGAGGCAGTAAGAGCAGCATGAGGCAGTAAGAGCAACATTAGGCAGTAAGAGCAGCATGAGGCAGTAAGAGTAACATTAGGCAGCAAGAGAAGCTTGAGGCAGTAAGAGCAGCATGAGGCAGTAAGAGCAGCATAGGCAGTAAGAGCAGCATGAGGCAGTAAGAGTAACATTAGGCAGTAAGAGCAGCATGAGGCAGTAAGAGTAACATTAGGCAGCAAGAGAAGCTTGAGGCAGTAAGAGCAGCATAAGGCAGTAAGATCCGCATGAGGCAGTAAGATTAGCATGAAGCAGTAAGAGCAGCATGAGGCAGTAAGAGCAGCAATAGGCAGTAAGAGCAGAATGAGGCAATAAGAGCCTCATGAGGCAGTAAGATTAGCATGAAGCAGTAAGAGCAGCATGAGGCAGTAAGAGCCTCATTGGGGCTACTCCTAATTTGGAACTGTAGTCCCTGATAAAACGAGGTCAGTTTGATTTTGCTAGATGGACTCTCATGATTTTGGATGTTTTAACGTTTTTTTTTATTTATTTACAAATTGCAGACTACTTACACTACACTAGTATACAGTTCTTAATTGTGATATTAATATTTGGTTTGGATTTATTGTTTTTGCGTTAAACTGTATTTCAATTTATTTGTGTATGGAATAGTTTTGAATCAATTTAATCAACTTTACAGATGTAAATATAAAAGACTGGGTTTCTGTTGATTGAAATGGTATCCAAATTTAGCACTTAGAACTGCAAAGGCTCCTGTAGGTTTTGTGAGGTTTAAGCTCATTTGACCAGGTGTTTAAATGGTGATTCACCGTTGATCTCACCTTTAAACAAGACTAGCTGTTTAATATATTAAGAACGCATTATTACCACAAGTGATGTTATTTTGACCATGACTGTTACTTAATGCTTATGCTTAGAGCCTTAGAGCTTTCCTAAAATTTTCTGCATTGGGCTTATTAAAAAAAACCTACGAAGTACTTAACACAATCATTATGGAACCAAAGACTGATATGATTGTGTACACTTTATGTAGGCATACTCCATTTAAAAAAAAATCTATAAAGTACCACACATAAACTTCATTATGAAATGTGTAAGAAATTTTGCGTGTTTTGAGCGATAGCTTAATACATATTTTGTAATTTTTGTGGCATATCATGTTTAATTTATTTAGGACTTAAATTCGTGCGTATTTTAGTTCATTTCTTTGGGAATAGAAATCGAGACTAAATAATAAGCTTTCGTTAAAGATCTGTCTAGTAAAAAGATTTTACCATGTTCAATTGTGTTTATAAACACAAATAATAGGTTACTTTAACAACAAATAAATGTGTGTTTTTCTTCACTAGGTCGACAACCCGGATGTTCTCCCTGGTTACCACTACAGAGACGACGCCATGTTGTTGTACAACGCTATCAACAAATATGTTCATGACTATCTGAAACTGTATTACAGTATGTTGGATATTAGTCTATTATTTAGATGCTATACATTTTTGTAGTACAGAAACTCATAAACTTTCTCTTAGTCTCACAAACATAAATCAAGTCTGCAGCATGATTGGGTGCAACATGAGAGCTTTTGGCCTTTAAACAAGTTTGATTGACAGCAGCACGTTAGGGGTCGAAGACTTTCTTGCTGTTGTCTTCCTCACACACAGACACACAGATACATACAGACACACCGACACACATAAACACACAGATACACAGATACACACAGACACACAGATACACACAGACACACAGATACACACAGACACACAGATACACACAGACACACAGATACACACAGACACACAGATACACACAGACACACAGATACACACAGATACACATAGACACACAGATAAACATAGACACACAGATACACACAGACACACAGATACACACAGACACACAGATACACACAGATACACACAGACACACAGATACACACAGACACACAGATACACACAGATATACACAGGCACATACAGACACCATACATACACAGAGACACACTGATTTACACACCACACACGGTCACACAAAGAAACACTGATACACACATACACACACACACACACATATACATATACCAAGATACAGATATACACATACCAAGATATACAGACACATAAAATAATATGTGTATTTAAAAAACATGCCTTTTAAAAGCAAGAAGCTAAATAAGTTTAGAAACAGGGTTGTTTAGTTTCATGGTTAACTTAACTAATTGTGTTTTGCCCCAGGCTAGTGGGCTATTGTCATTTAAATGAGTAAAGGCTAAATAGTCTCGAGTAGCTCATGACGTGTGTGTATTGGTTATTGTTATCATCAGAGAAATAAAAATAATTTCGAACTTAAAATAGTTTAATTATATTTGTGTCACAGCTTCACCTGAATTGGTGTCAAATGATCACGAGCTTCAGAGCTGGGCTCAAGAACTTGTTAAAGAAAGGAATTTTGATAAAGGTGGAATGGGGATTAAGGTAATTATTTAAAAGTTAGGGGACTTATTATATATATATATATATATATACATATATATATATATATATATATATATATATATATATATATATAACAAAAAAGGGTAGCAGAAAAAAAGAAAATATACAAAAGTGTATCACGTTGTAATTTTTTGTATTACTCTAAATTCTTCCAGGGAATTCCAGGAAACGGCAAACTCAGCACGGTGGAACAGATTCAGCAAATAGTTACAAGTGTTATCTTTATCTGCAGTGTCGGACACGCTGCCACCAACTTCCCACAGTACGATGAATACGCCTTCCCTCCTGTCTATCCCGCTACTTTGTTTGGGAAGCCGCCCACGGATCCAGTAAGTTTTGTCATTGTAGTCTCTTAGCCAACCAATTTAAAGTTTTATAAATCATGTTAATTGTCACATGTTAGAAACTGTGGAATTAAATCTTGGCACATGATAATAACGAGTCCACTTTCCATCACTCCATTTCATGTTGTCTTTGCTTTTGCACACACAAAAAATAAAATACATAAAGATACGACTCGAAGATTTCATAAAGAAATACAAACCCGAAGTTTATTTAAATTAATATTTTTTCGTAACATGTACAGCTGACTTTAATTTTAAATACTTCAGCTGTATTTACTAATTATGCAAATACTAGATCAAAGGCCCGGTACCCGGACCGGCGAGTGACTCCTTATAATTGAGTTGTATCCTTTTGACCATCTTTACAAATTCCCCAGTCTATTTTTAGCCGCAGAAGTTATACACACGTACGCATGCGAACGTACGTACGCCAGGCTAGCCGATTATGTATTACTATCAGTTTAAGGAAATGAATGTAACTTGTTATTACTGTATATCACGTGACAGAAAGCCACAGTCACAGAGCAAGACATTCTCAAATGTTTACCAAACAAAGAGATGACTTTGGAAATTATGACCATGACAAAAATCCTTAGCACTAAAGGAACAAAAAGTCTGGGAGATTTTGAGGTTGAATACATTGTGGACCCCAAAGCAGTGGCCGTAGTAAAGAGGTAAGATCATTGTCCCATTTAATGCATCACATTAGTTCCATACAAAGATAGTTTATTTATATTATTCTACAGCAGTGGTTCTTAAAGTGTGGGTCGCATGCTGACTTGAAGTGGGTCGCTTGCTGACTAGAAGTGGGTCGCTTGCTGACTAGAAGTGGGTCGCTTGTTTATGTAATAATTACTTAGTCGACAATATATACCATCAATTTTATTTTTTATTAAATATGGATCGCAAAAACTGAACTGTTTTTCAGTAAGTCCCTAATTGCAAAAGTTTAGGGACCACATTTTTGTGTTATTATCGGAGTACAATCATATCTGGAGTACAATCATAGCTGGAGTACAATCATAGCTGGCTGAATGCCTTTGCTCTCCATGGATCTTTTCTTTTCTCTTATCCCAATGTTAATTTAATATTAATATCTCATTCTTTTGAATGAGCATAGCATTCTTTCCATTTTCATTATTTCCGAAAAACCATTACTTCGCTATATTTTCACCACTAATGCTAATATAATTAGGTTTATATTGTTAAAAAAATCTTTTATTGTTTACATTTTTTTTAATTCATAAAAAAGTAGTAAACGAGTAAAAAAATGTTATCTACAAATATTTCTATAACTTATCATAAAATAGTTAACAAATGAATAATATACTAACTGGCTTGTTTTTATCCAATCACCATCTAGAATTAGTGACACTTTTGTACGGCGGCGTTTCTTTTAAAAAAAATAAATAAAGATCAGTGGCGTATTTAACGGAACGTGCAATACTCACCTCAGCAAAGACAATTTGTTTACCCTTTTAGGCCTCTACTAGATCAAAGGCCCGGTACCCGGACCGGCGAGTGACTCCTTATAATTGAACTAGATATTAAGCCCGGCGTTGCCCGGGAAATCTAGGTGTAATGTTAAACCCTTTCCTAATCAATTTAATTAATTTAATTAGGTGCTGATTTATGCCACCTTCCTGATGTGCAGAAATGACCTACGTCAAAAGATGTGGCTGCCATAACCAACAAACCATCATCAAAAAGTAATCCATCGAGGGAACAATAACCTCCAGTACACAATGTTAACAAACTATAATAACTGAGCATGATTATCAAATGCGCAGCCAATTTACGTGAAATCAAGTGCAGAATTATTATTTTTTATTTTACGTCACAGAGGATTTTTATTTATAGCGTTTGGCCCTAAAATCTACTTATAGTTTAAATCAACACATAGCATTAAAAAATGCACTGAAAAGTAAAACAAGCAATTTAAGTCTTTTCCGTTTCGGACAAATGACATTTTAGAGCATTTTCGCCGGTTACGCCGGACGAAATCCGTATTTTTTCCGTGTTTTGATAAATGGAGAGGGAAGTAATCATGTTGAATAACTGTTACAAAAATAAATAATGATTACGCCCCTTTGATTAGCTTTTATTATTTATATTTAAAATATAAGCAAAAACGGTACGTAGGAAAGTCTTATATTCGGCCCTGAGATGTCAGATCGCGAAATGCACTTTTGATGTACACATGGCAGGCCAAGAACTACAAAATGATATATACATCATGGGTCTAGGACTTATGGTTGTTGAGATCTAGGACGCTCCTTTGTTAATATAGCTTATATAGTAAAAAACGGTACTTTATAAGCCCCCTTTTACGGCCCTCAGAGGTCAGATCGCGAAACAGGCGAAATTCATTTCTTGGCAAGCCAATACCTACAAAATGATATATACATCATGGGTCTAGGACATATGGTTGTTGAGATCTAGGGTGATGACGTACAGACAGAGAGACAGACGGACAGACAGACAGACAAACGGGGACAATAGAGCATTTTTTTTCGAAAATGCTCTAAAAATAACTACTTTACTATGTCATTTAGCAGCGCGAAGGCACGATACAGCACTCATTGGGAAATGACGTCATAGAGGATTTTTTATTTATAGCGACGGCGCTCCCATTCTGCAAAAAAAAATTGTACCATCGGGACGTCATAGGTCATAGGTTATTTACGACCGCGCTCGCTAGTGACCTAGTCTGATTAAAATGCTATCTGTTGCAATAAAAAATAAAACAATTTGAATGATATTATATATTATTATTATTTAATATTTAGGACTTTTACATTTCATAATAAAATACCACAGAAACTATTTAAAACTGTAGATTTTTTGAAAAAGAAATATCGAATCGAAACAACGCCATTTTGAATTATGTTTTCGTGACCTCGCTGGTCAAGTGATTACTTTATCAAATACTATTGTTATTCTGGAGGTCGTTGATTTATAGAACGGATTCCCCACACACCGCCCGCCTCCGCCGCCGCGTCCCGGACAAGCTTAGCTGCTTTTTAAGTTAGATTGTATCCCTTTGACTATCTTTACAAATTCCCCACTCTATTTTTTTTTTTAAATAAATAATAGTCACAACTCCCCGTGTTGTAAAAAAAAAATAATTTTTGACATCAGACACGTGTAACTCTGTAGTCTAGAAATAACAAACACTTGATGTTAGTAAAAAAACAACAAAAGTAATTGTTCATTGTTGTTTGTTTCAGTTTCCGGGAAAATATTTCTAAAATAAGTAAGACCATCAAAGAGAGAAACACACAGAGATATCCCAAGTATAAATATCTTGATCCTGAGTTCATCCCAAACAGCATTAGTATCTAAGATAGAAGTGTCATCATTCTACAATACAGTGTTTATATCTTATTTCTTTACTTTTTTTGCTTTATATTTATACAACACCATCTGCATAAGAATATATATTTATATATTTATATTTTTATATTTATGGGAGGAGAGCGAGTGAATAATAGAGCTAAGACCCGTAATAGAGTATAAACACACACTTGACCAGCTGACCTTCTCATAGCAGTTGCGTTATTCTGTGCTGGATGGTTCTCCGGATGTTTACGTCGTTTTATTATTTGTTGTTATTGAATTTTGAAACAATGTTAATATATATTTTATGCTTTTATTATTTACATTAGGGTAAAAAAAAATAAAAAAAAATATTTTTTTTTCAATGGTTAAGATTCTTTGAGAAAAATCTTGATTTAAAAAATTGCCACTCAATCACAAACTATAATCTAAATTACCCCCCCCCACACACACACACACTTTTTACCAGTTATATACCCACGGTCAACTAAATATCATGCCCATCAGCTGCAAATGGTCAACATGTGACAACTTCAGTTAAGCTACAGTTACGGTAAGAATGTAGTTTGACTGCATAATTAACATAGAAACAATCGGTGATGGTGAAGGGGGAAGGTGCACTGGGAACGCAGTCACGAACACAAACAATTTTTGTTAAAAACCACGGAATTGAAGCTCAACATAGACCCAAAATTGAAAGTGTTTAGTTCTTGTTATAGTTCATATTATAGCTCATGTTATTGTCTTGAGCCTTATGCTATGTATTTTAATTACATAAATTGTTATACTTCATATTATAGTTCATGTTATAGTTCATGTTATATCATTGAGCCTTATGTATGCATTTTAAAAACATAAATTGTTATACTTCATATTATAGTTCATGTTATAGTTCATGTTATAGCATTGAGCCTTATACTATGAATTTTAAAAACATAAATTAAAAATTAACGATGTATTTATAAATTAAAAAAAAAGATTACTATTTCTTCCAATCTTTTTAAATGATGATCAGATGTCGGAATAATTTCTCACAATGTAATGGAATGGTCGGTAAATTGAAAGAAAACACCCCCCCCTTTCCCCCCTCCGTATGTATTCAACTGGTCTGTATAGGTCCAGGTAAACATTTCGGGTTGGTGGAGTATTCAATGTTTTATCTTAACTTTTTAAAACTGAACGAATAAAGCTCGGAGAAAGTTGATCAATTGATACATGTTGCTGATAAATGAAGCTCGATTTGAAATTTTCAAAGCTGTAATGGAGAAAAAAATATTTTCAGCAAATTTGTCATATTATTTTTTGCAGAGAAATAGATTTTTGTAATGCGTCTCTGCCATATAGAAAGGTAGACATGGTATTTGTAATTTTACTTTCTAAATAGAGCTCTCCATAAAATAAACTATTTTACATCTCATGATACTAAAGGTGTTGGTTGTTAATTTTAAGATGTTGTTTTTTTCCCTCACTTTTTCAAAACATTACGTAGAAAAGAAATCAATAGGTTTCAAGATAACACAACGTTAAAAAAAAAGGTGAATTAAAAACTTCAAACTTAATTATGGCTGGTAAAATTTTTTTTTAAAACTTGTAAACATTGCGAAATTGTATTTGCTTTATTTTCCTTTAAATAAAATCAGCTTTCAATATTGATACTTTCTTACAATCCAATGAATAGTTTGTTACCTTATAATAAATACAAAGTAAATGAAATACATCAACTGGAAAGACATTACCAAGTCACTGACTTGGACAAAATTTGTCCTGGTGTAAAAATGTTAAAGGGCCGATGTATTCGATAGATTTTTCTCTTTCCCAAACCTTCTATCGCAGTGCTTCTCAAACTTTTGAAGCCACGGCCCCCTTGGAACGCAAATCAATATGTCGCCCTCCCCCCCCCCCCCGATTTTTTTTTTTTTTGGTTTAGATTGCTTAAATTTATAATTTTAAACTTGCTATATGCAAACTTTTACCAGTCAATACATGCTTTTTCTGTCAACAATGAAAGAGTGAAAGGATGCAACATATAAAATAAACTAGATTTTATTTTAAACATATATTAATACTATTTGCATACAATACATTAGGTTAATTATATTTTATGTGTCACATTTTTCGGAATTCCATGGCCCCCCTCCGGACAGTCCACGGCCCCCTAGGGGGCCGAGGCCCAAAACTTTGAGAAGCACTGTTCTATCGCACCCCACCCCTAACGACGATCCTCACCAATATCAGACTTTCTACAAAATAATTAAACAACGTGGTATGCTCTATACAAATAATAAAAATCCCACCATTTAATACTTGGATCTTGTGTACTATCTCTCATTACTGATTTTATGTTAGAAAGTCTGTAGAAAACAGAGCAACTTTATTAATTCATACTCAAAAGCATTCACAGCCATTTTAAACAACTCCGGCTTGTTTTTGACTCCAATTTTATAACGTACCTGGCCAACTTCAAAACTCTTCAGAAAAACCAGTTCAAGATTTAAGCCAGTTTAACATGTTTTCTTACTTCGGACTACTTGAGTGTGACTACATAGTAGAAATAAAAACTGGAGATAGTCTTGGTGCCGGAACTAATGCCAATGTCTGGATCATCCTGTATGATGAAAACAGCAATGCCACTCCTTCCATCGATCTGGATCAATTACTCAAAGATAATTTTGAACGGGGATCCACCGACGTTTTCCAGATTTCAAAATCAGACACAAGCAACTTGAAGAAAGATGGACAGGTGGCTAAAATAGAGTTCTGGAGAGATGACCACGGCAACAGCAGCGACTATTTCACTCAGAACAAGACATTCTGACAGCTTTACCTGACAAGGAGAATACTTTTGAAATTCTCACTATAACAAAAGTTTTAAGCACCAAAAGAACAAGAAGCCTGGTAGAACTAGAAATGTTGGCCTATACCGTTTATTTATGTTCTAACTTTCCAACTGACCTTAAAATTATGTTAAAAATGAAATTTTAAAAACCTATAAAGCTATATTTCATCAATTTAATTTTTCAGTTTTCGCAAGGAAATCTCTGAAATAAGTGAAATTACAAAAGCCAGAAACAAAGGAAGATTTCCCAAAATTTAAATGCCTGGATTCGAGTTCAGCCCAAACTGTATTAGTATCTAAGGCACAAAAACTTCTTTGTGTTTTTTAAATTGTTACTGCTCTTTTTCATTTTAATATCGCAGTAATTTAATGCTTAATCTTAATCATAATTGTAATGTAAAGGGTCGTGGGTATTTTTTTAATTAATTTTATTACATTTTTTAGTTATAATTACACAAGTTAGAAAATACTAAAGGCTTTTTTAATCATTGAAGACAAAACTAAGTTTTTCTAAAATAGTTTTTCACGGTTGTCCCTAGTTTGTTTTGATTTTTTTTTTGTTTCAGTATATATTTTAATTGAGTTCATCATCATTTAATTGCTTCTTAACAGATTCTTTGGTTGGGGGTGGGGACTTGCAGTCTCTCTATTCTTCTTTGTGTTCTATCGTCTCCACTAGAGTCTCTACATACATTTCGGCCTGTCCATGTTGTAATTCTGTTCTTTCTAAAAACCACAACAGCTTCGTTGCGCCATCCGCGGTACTCTTCATTATAGTTTTGCGAAGGGTTTGTGGCTTGAAACACGATCGTTGATTGACAGCTTTTACTTTTTCTCTGTAGCCAGGAAAGGTTCCTGAGGGTCAAAAGGTTGTAAGTCATTTCTTATGCTTTATGGATGAAATTTTTCAGAGTATTGACAGTGTACTACTACAACAAATCCATCAGCGTAGTAATGTACTCGCACACCCTAATGTAAAGAATGAGAACATAAAATTATAGAAAATATTTTTCAACGAACATTGTATCTTTGACAATGCCGATCTAAATTATTTTTAGACCATATCTGAGTAGTCGTGGTACACCATTTAAAGTAGGTCGGCCTTCATTCCAGAGAACTAATTAATCATATCTGACTTGTCGTGGTACATCATTCAAAGTAGGTCGGCCTTCATTCCAGAGACCTAAGTAACCATTTCTGACTTGTCGCGGTACATCATTCAAAGTAGGTCGGCCTTCATTCCAGAGACCTAAGTAAAAAAAAAAATATTAAAATTTTGATAGATTTATGTTTCAATGTATTTAAGCGTATTTCTTGTTTGCTATTTTAATTTATTTTTTATTCGTTTCGTTTTCTTTTAATAAAAAGTATTAAACTGCGTGCTTTTTTTTCTTTTTGCGTTTGCTATAAATCTTTAAAAAAAAAGGTTTCCTTCTTATATTTATTATATTTCATACATAGATATTTATCTATGATTTTATACTTCTATAGTCTTGAATTTAATAGCACGAATAAGAACGCTTTTATATTCATTTATTTATTATGGAGATGATGATGAATAAATTTAGGATTCTGTAGTGTATTTTTTTTTTTAATTTTAAAATCACTCTTCGTCTTAAAGAATCGACTTTTAGTCGTAAACCAGATATCAAAAGTCTTAGAAAAATTAGTTGTTGTTTTTTTTTCAATGATTATAGTAAGTGTAATTTTAATCTAAAAAATCGCTCTGGAGCACACATATGTACAAAACACAGATTTCATTAAAAAAAATTACTTAAAAGGCCTGTTTTCTCATTTATTGTTTATATAATGCATGTTTTTTATATTTCTTTATATACTTTTCTTTATTAAAAAGTTATTAAAAATCATGGAATCAACTGTTATTGCATTTATGTAGAATTAAACATGTGATGTCTTCAAATAATAAGCAACCCATATTATAAATAAAAATCTAACAACCTCAGGTTGAAAGTCGAACTTTCTCAACGCATTGAAATCCACTCAATGAATCTTTTTTCCGTGTGACGTGATAGATCAGAGACCGTGACACAGTTTATTTGTTGTCGGTTAATGAACTGTGAACTTTGTCCCCTTGAACTATTGTTGCACGGGTCAATTATATTATATCACAACTTGAACTATTTGTAGCATGGCTTAGTTGTCATGTTACAATAACCAATAATGTAGCATGACTCCGTTATTAAGTTACAACTATAAGTACTGTAGCAAGGCTCAGTTTTCATGTTATAATTATAAATACTGTAACATTGCTCCGTTAACAAGTTACAACTATAAATATTGTAACATTGCTAAATAATTTAACAAATAGAAACTACTCTATCAAGACTCCGTTATCATTTCACACCTTAAAATGCAAAAAGCCTTTTACCTGAAATAATTAACTCAAATTTGAATGATACCACAGCTCAACAAAAAAAAATTTTTTGCGAATTGCCAAGAATGTTTGAATGAATTTATAACAATTCATGGGTGCTGATTTCAAAACTGCCACTGCTTTTGCTAAATTAGCTCTAGTTTCTGAGATATTGGACATCCTTCAAAATATGATTATACCCTTTGTGTAAAACAAATGCAATAAGTTTGGTGTCTTTTGTTTAATTTACCTATACCAAGTTATAACTTGGTTTATTTTTTTCTCTTTTATGCTGCTTTCTAAAGACATCATGAGTTCATCACGAAGATGCTACAAAAATAATCCGAATGTATTCTGTTACATCTGTGGAGAACACATGATTGAAAAGCAAAGAAGAAATATAACCGACTTTGTGAAGCAGGCATATTTGGCTTATTTCGGTGTGAAGCTGGGAGACCAAGACAAGTCTTGGGCTCCCCATAAGGTCTGCCAAAACTGTGTGTAGAGCCTATGGCAGTGGACGAATGGTAAGAAGAAAAGTCTAAGTTTCGGTGTACCAATGGTATGGCGAGAGCCGAAAGACCATTTTGGTGATTGCTATTTTTGTATTGTGAATGTTAAAGGCTTCAATCGCCACAAGAAATCTATGTGGGATTATCCTGATCTTGAATCTGCAATGAGACCAATACCACATAGCAGTGAAGTTCCTATACCAGTGTTTACTGGATTATTAGAGATTTCACCATCAGACTCCGACGGGGGGCAAGATCTGGAGTTTTTGGCAGGTGAAAATAGTGGAAGCGATTATGAAGGAAGTTCCTCAACACCTCAACCATTCAGCCAAGAAGAACTCCAATGACCTAATACGAGACCGAAATCTGTCCAAGCAAGCATCTGAGCTTTAAAGCGTCCAGGCTCAATGAAAGAAATTTTCTCAAACCAGAAGTTAAAATAACATTTTATCGGAAAAGAAAAGAGTTTTTCTTCCATAATTCAGCCAAGAGGAAGATCTTGTTTACTGTAATGACATCCCTGGACTTCTGCTCCAAATGGGACTACAAGCTTGAAATGTGTTCTGTTACACAATGGTAACCGTTATGCATCTCTTCCCATTGCCCACTCAACAAAACTTAAAGAAGAGTATGAGAATATCAAAATACTATAGCAGAAAGTCCGTTATTATGAGCATCAGTGGTCAATTTGTGTTTATCTAAAAATGGTAAACTTCTTGCTTGGGCAGCAGTCAGGATACACTAAATACCCATGCTGCATGTGCGTTTGGGATAGCAGGCAAGGCAAGATCATTGGACAAGAGTGACATGGCCTGCAAGGGAAACCATGACTGTAGGTAAAGAAAAGATCATCAACAAGGCACTGGTTGACAAAAATAAGATAATTCTCGGACCGCTTCATATCAAATTATGTTTAATGAAACAATTTGTTAAGGCTTTGGAAAAATATGGCAATTGGTTCAAGTATATTTTCAGATCATTTCCCGGATTGAGCCTGGAGAAGCTGAAAGCTGGGATTTTTTGCGGTCCTCAGATACGGAAACTCATCAACGATCGAAATTTTACTAATTTCATGGATCACCTTGAAGCTTCTTCATGGAACAGTTTTGTTTCAGTTGTCAGGAACTTTTTAGGTAATAACAGATCAGAGAATTACGAAGAACTGGTGCAAGATATGCTCGCTAACTTCAGAAACATTGGAACAAATATGAGCATCAAGGTACATTACCTGCACTGTCATTTTGACAAATTTCCAGGTAACCTTGGGGACTTCAGTGAGGAACAATGTGAGAGGTTTCATCAGGATATGAGGGTGATGGAGGTGAGATATCAAGGAAGATGGGACATACATATGATGGCTGACAACTGTTGGAGCCTCCAGCGCAATTGACCCAACGACACACACAAAAGGAAGTCGAGCAAACAGCGATTTGCTAATGCATTACCATAGACAATAAACATATTAATTAATTAATTAATTAGACATAATTAGTTTTTCAAATGAAATGTTTTCCTCTATAACACTATTACACATATTTTTGAACAAATTTCTGCATGACCATTAACAGTTTCACTACTATTTGTTAGTATACTATTTTACTTCATGCAATTCTTGACAATTTTCAAACACGGTGCATACATTATTTCATTAATTTTAATTATCTCGAAAAATAGAGCCAATCTAGCAAAAGCACTTACATATTCTAAATCAGCATAGTTGACTTTGTATAAAATGATTCAAATATCACTGGCAATGAATTCACTGTTTACCAGTGTACTACAAGGTCTGGGAAGTAGATGGAAATGTCGGGGAATGGGCTTTCAGAGATGGCCTTTTGGGACAATCTACCCAGACCCCGCTCATGTGCGTCATTGGCCTCGACAAGAGAGTTTTAATACGATGTACCTTCACTGTGTCACATTCTGTGATTTAAGGAATGAAATCCAGAACCCACTCCTATTTAATTACTGGAGGGAGGAGATAAATATATAAGATAGACAAAGGCTTTTGTATTCCCAGGTGTGGTCAGCGCGTCTGGCATAAGATTAACCCCCTTTAATTCTAACACCACCTGGGAAATATCTATAGGGGGAGATAACCTGTGCCCTTGGTATATTCAAGCGGGAGAGGGATGGGCTCTTTTCTCTTTATCCCCCACGCTTGAAGGCGCCACTGATCACGCGTGATCGTTGTGACGTACACGGTCACTGCGATTGGTCAGTGAAGCGGAAGTCTCGGCACGCATGCGCGGAGATCCGATGCGCGTCGCGGGACTTTTAGTTAGAATTATTCAGTGAGCATCGGGCAGTCGAGGAGAGAGGTCTAACTCAGGCTCTAGCTGGGGTGGGAACCAGGCTGCTAGTGTGGCAGAACCTAGACGTTCGACCACCGCAGACCTGAGTTCTTATGAGAACTACCCACCCCAGGTAACTATTCTGATGTATGTATTATGTTGTTTGTAGTAGCCGGTAACGCTACTGTCCTTTTTAGGACACGCTGAGATTGCATTCCTTTTTTTCACTGTGAATAAATATGTGTTGTAGCGTATTCACTTATGAGTTTCTTTACTCATTTCTTGTTGTGTTGTGCGTCCTGTATAACCACGTGGCTGTGACAAATATAAATGCTGGTCAGAACTCAGTAAGTGATCATACCCAATAGACAACGACCGCAGGGACCCCGCAAGGGGACCTTGACACACTGTATGAGTAAAAGAATGTACTAAAGCCATGACGTCTTTAAGCGAAGAAGATTTATTGAGTATAAAAGTCATTATTGGTGATTTTTTTTGTTTCTATTTAAGGGTACACAATCATTATATACACACACATAAAAAAAGTAATATTCACGGATAAATGTAGTGGTCCGCGAGATGAAACACGTCAATTTAGTGGTCCGCGGCAGTGGCGTCTTAGAGGGGGGGTGCGAGGGGAGCGGACCGCACATGGTGCCACCATGCAGAGCAGTAGCTCAGGGCATCACCATATAGAGCAGTTACACAGGGTGTCAACATATAGAGTAGTAGCTAAGGGTATCACCATATAGAGTAGTAGCTAAGGGTATCACCATATAGAGTAGTAGCTAAGGGTATCACCATATAGAGTAGTAGCTAAGGGTATCACCATATAGAGTAGTAGCTAAGGGTATCACCATATAGAGTAGTAGCTAAGGGTATCACCATATAGAGTAGTAGCTAAGGGTATCACCATATAGAGCAGTTACACAGGGTGTCAACATATAGAGCAGTACCACAGTGTGCCACCATATAGAGAAGTAGCACATGGTGCCACCATATAGAGCAGTAGCTAAGGGTATCACCATATAGAGCTGTAGCACATGCTGCCACTATATAGAGCAGTAGCTCAGGGCGTCACCATATAGAGCAGTAACACAGGGTGTCAACATATAGAGCAGTAGCACAGGGTGTCACTATATAGAGCAGTAACACAGGGTGTCAACATATAGAGCAGTAGCACAGGGTGTCACTATATAGAGCAGTAACACAGGGTGTCAACATATAGAGCAGTAGCACAGGGTGTCAACATATAGAGCAGTACGACAGTGTGCCACCATATAGAGCAGTAGCACAGGGTGTTACCATATAGAGTAGTAGCAAAGGGTGTCACCATATAGAGCAGTAGCACAGGGTGTCACCAAACAGAGCGTCCGGGGGGTTGAAAAATGAAAACAGTTCAAAGTCAGCAATATGGAGGTTATTGTTTTTTGTGCATATATACTTTAAAAATGACGCATGTACTCACGTGGTTTTTGTGAAATTGGAGACGTAATTTACAAACTAAGTGTAATAAATATTAATATACATCTTTCTGACATACATTCAGTAGTACTATCGTTTTTATCGCTTAAGTATTTTAAAGTAAATTTTATTATCTCTAGTGCAGGAAAATTAGAAATATGTTCCATTGCTCATGGGGGTGGGGGAGGGTTAGGGGCTGACACCCTGAATTTTCCGCAACGGGTTACACCAACCATAGTGACGTCACTGGTCCGCGGGGTTAAACACGTCAATTTAGTGTTAATGAAACCTTGTAACAATGTTACTCCCGAGTTGTGTCACGACACCTATCAATGATGTTATTTGATTTGTTGTTGTTTTAAAATAAATGAATCTACTCAAAATAGAAACCAAAAAAAAAAGTCATTCTTCAAAGTCGGCTCCAGGGTTGGACAACCAAAGGAGTCCTTGGCTGGGTTGACGTTTGCAATGCCTAGGGTGAGTTTCATTTGCGTCACAGGACGCTGAAGTTCAGTAAACCCAAAGTCCAAAACAAAAACTTAGAGCCGTCCTTGAGATTGATGCGTTGTAAACCTTTAGATATCTTGTGAATTAACTTTGCTAAAAAAAGGATCACCAGTGAAATGTGTATTCCTTTGAATGGTTTTATTGTAACTAGAAAGCTGCTTTTGATTTCTTATTTCCCTTTGTCCCACCCCATCCACTTTGTTTCTAAAAAAAAAAGTCTGATTAACATACAAAACAATCCGAGTTATTTATTGACCTAATATTATTTCGAAGTCACCCCCTCCCCCCTTAGCCCCCAACCTTTATGAACTATGCAGTATTTTATCCTTGACTCGTGTATACAGACCATCAATCTCCACGTGACCATCTGAGCTGTATTTGGTTGACCCTACTCTGTTTAACTTCGATTGGTCAGTCCACGGTAGGCTCAGTATTTCAAAACTGTCCACACCAGCGGTCACGACAAGAGGTTGCGTTTTTTTCTTTTTATAAAGTATCAAAATGTTTGCTTTTCTTGGATTACGTGATTGTGACTACATAGTAGAAATAAAAACTGGAGATAGTCTTGGTGCCGGAACTAATGCCAATGTCTGGATCATACTGTATGATGAAAACAGCAATGCTACTCCTTCCATCAAACTGGATCAATTACTCAAAAACAATTTTGAACGGGGATCCACCGACGTTTTCCAGATTTCTAAATCAGACACGATCAATTTGAAGAAAGATGGACAGGTGGCTAAAATAGAGTTCTTGAGAGATGACCACGGCAACAGCAGCGACTGGTACGTTGACAAGATTGAGGTCAGAAATAAAAATACCGGTAGCACTTTCCTGTTTCCGGTTAACCGTTGGGTCAACGCTAACTACCACTACAAGATCAAACACCTGGACACATCTCTACCTCAACATGAGCAGGAAGATTTGGAGACCAGAGAACAATATCTCATAGAGAAAACTAAGAACTATATAATGGATCAAAAGTTTCCTAAAGAATTCCCAAACGGACCAGTGCAGGTAATTGTGTACAGTATTTAAGCAAATATACATACATGCGAATGGACAGATAGACCACAGTAATTAAATCCAGGTAAGTGAACTGTGCATTCAATAGAAATCAATTTGTCTACAAAATATATTTAAAAACACGGCAAGAAAACAAATTGACTTTTAGGTGGCCTTTAAAAATAAATTCCAGGCCTTAATAGTAAAGAGGTGAGGTCAACAAAAAAACAGCCAGCTAATTGGTAAAGAGGTGATGTGACCTTTGACAACTTTCATAACCTAGGGCCGCCAGAGTCCAGGTCCTCTATAACATTTGATCTTTTAAACCGAAGGACTAGTTCATGTCGACATTGAGTAGACATGCCTGGGGTCATAACCGTAACTTGTCCGTCAGGGCTGGCTGGTTTTGAAAAACAGATTGGGTACTTTGAATTTATTTCAGATAAAACAAATTTATATGCATGATTTTATTTAGTCGTGTTTTTATTTTGCAATACATTTTCGTCAAAAATATTTTTACCGTTAGAACAAGGTGCTCATACAATCAGTGCACATTTCTAATTGTATTTGTACGTTTAAAAAAAAACATCAAATATCTATCACTGCTCTAATGCCAACGACAATGACCTTTAAAACTTTTTTGGATCTGCCATGATTAGAGATACGGTTGGGACTGCCAGAGAATCCTATCCCGTAAAAACCATATCGCATGTTTATCAATCTGCCATGATTAGATATACGGTTGGGTCTGCCAGGAAATCCTATCCCATAATAACCATATCGCATGTTTATCGATCTGCTATGATTAGAGATACGGTTGGGACTGCCGGAGAATCCATACCATAAAAATCATATCGCACGTTTATCGATCTGCCATGATTAGAGATACGGTTGGGACTGCCGGAGAATCCAATCCCATAAAAACCATATCGCATGTTTATCAATCTTATCTAATAAGCCCAGACCAAGCATTCCTGCCTACGGAGGGCGTTTTGAACATTTTCAACACAAGATTATATGTAATGCTTTGAACATCTCTGTAACTATTTATGTTTGAGTTGTTGTTAAAGTACAAACAACATAACCCCTTTGTGTGACATTTGTCTTTCGCTGTAAGCTTCAAAATCATTTAAATATATTTTTCTGTATCGATTATCAATGAATTTTATAGAGATGAAATCTATTCGTTTGTTTCCAGGTTAAAAGTCTGCCTGTTGATGAAAAGTTTTCTTTCAATGATAGGGTAAGTCACGTGTTCAGTATTTTAATGATAACTCAAGTGTTATGTATTCCAATAATAAAAACAGGAATTTATTATGATCAAAACACCTTCAGCCTGTTTATAGCATGGTATTTTAATAGCTGAAGTCGAGTTCCAGATTAAACCCTGGTTTAAAAGGCCTGGGATGAGTATGTAAAATCCACAATTACATGAGGGAGTACTCAATTACTAGCGTAGAATACACACGCGAACACACACACGCGAACACGCACACGCGAACACGCACACGCGAACACGCACACGCGAACACGCACAGGCGAACACGCACAGGCGAATACACACGCGCGAACACACACACACAAACATATTTGTTCGCTATAATAAACCGTTGATTGATTTAATCTTATAAAATTCAATTTTCAGTTTTAAATATTCTAACATTCTTTTACCTTCAACATTTTATCCTTATTGAATATCGTTTCTTACAACAGTTTAGTATTGCGGCACAGACTGCAAAACTGCAAGGTGCAAGTAAGATAATCAACCTCACTCATGGAAAATGGAAGAGTATAGCAGACATCTCCACCATCTTTGCACCTCCAGTTTTTCCCAAACCAGAGGTAGCAAAAACTGTAATTATTCTCTATCTCTCTCCATCTCCCTATTCCCCCTCCCCCTTTTCTCTTAATTTATATTTCTCAATGTTTATATAAAATAAAATTGCATATAAAATATTAATTAAATAAAAAAATTAAATTTAACCTTAATCAAGTGGAGTTTTTTGTAAGAAATGTAATCAACTGGCGGTGATCGAGACAAATCGCTTCTAGTTTGTTTGTTTATTTTATTTTTTAATTATATTATTATTATAAAATATTTAAAGAAAACTTTATGTATGCGATTTCTGTCTCAAGACAGCCTCAATGTGGATGGATGATGTGAACTTTGGAAGACAGAGGATAGCCGGCATCAACAATTCACTTATTGAACTGGTCAAAACTTTACCACAGAAGTAAGGCTCAGACTGTTATATAAATTATACCGTGAGCCTTTCTTACGGACATGCAGACTATGGGGTCTCCTGAGGCCTCCACCCTCTTCCTGTGTTTCATGTTATCAGAAACCTGACACGTATTTTTCTCTTAGGCCCATTAATCCCAGCTAGTCTCTGCCTCGGAACCCCAACTATCACAGAAAGTAAATGTCTAGCGTCCCCAACTATCCCAGAAAGTCTCTGCCTATGGACCCAAACTATCCCAGAAAGTCTCTGCCTAGGGCCCCCAACTATCCCAGAAAGTCTCTGCCTAGGGCCCCCAACTATCCCAGAAAGTCTATGCCTAGGGCCCCCAACTATCCCAGAAAGTCTATGCCTAGGGCCCCCAACTATCCCAGAATGTCTCTGCCTAGGGCCCCTTTAAGCATGTAAGAACGGCTCTGGCAGTAAAACATTATTTGCCAAGCGGATTTACAATGTAAAGATCAGTCAGATTGTTACCCTTGTAAAATGTCGAGTATATCATATCGTGTGATCCCTTCAAGTTCAATGTATCTTTTGTTTTCAGATTTCCGGTGACAGACGATCTTGTGAAACCGTTCCTTGGTGGTCTGACTCTACAAGAAGCCATAAACCAGAAAAGATTGTTTATTTGTGATTTACAGGTTCTGGAAAGACTTCCAGTGAAGGAAAACAGAATGGTTGGGTTTATAAGTACATGTATTGATTATTATTTACTTCTTCCTACCCAAAAGATTTGGTGAATGGGTAATGATATCTTTTTCCTACCTGAAGCTTTTCTTCTGGACTGGCAAACTAAGAAAATATGTATAAAACAAAATTAAAAAACAAATGTTAGCTTTTAAAAAAGCATGAGTGTCAACCAGAGCGGGTACTTAGGGCCACCTTTTGCTTGGGGGCACCTTGTAGGGAATTTTTTACCCATCCTCACTCATCTGAGTGAGGGAATATATTTTACCCATCCTCACTCATCTGAGTGAGGGAATATATTTTACCCATCCTCACTCATCTGAGTGAGGGAATATATTTTACCCATCCTCACTCATCTGAGTGAGGGAATATATTTTACCCATCCTCACTCATCTGAGTGAGGGAATATATTTTACCCATCCTCACTCATCTGAGTGAGGGAATATATTTTACCCATCCTCACTCATCTGAGTGAAGGAACATATTTTACCCATCCTCACTCATCTGAGGGAGGGAACATATTTTACCCATACTCACTCACCTGAGTGAGGGAATATATTTTACCCATCCTCACTCATCTGAGTAAGGGAATAAATTTTCCCATCCTCACTCATCTGAGTGAGGGAATATATTTTACCCATCCTCACTCATCTGAGTGAAGGAACATATTTTACCCATCCTCACTCATCTGAGGGAGGGAACATATTTTACCCATACTCACTCACCTGAGTGAGGGAATATATTTTACCCATCCTCACTCATCTGAGTGAGGGAATATATATTTACCCATCCTCACTCATCTGAGTGAGGGAATATTTTTTACCCATTCTCATTCATCTGAGTAATTGTAAGGGGGTCAGGCGTTAAATTAATTTAAATTTGTGGGGCAACAGTTTTTAAATATTATGTCAATTAGGGGTTCGAAATTTGAAAGCGGTGGTCACAAAAGCATTTCCCCTAAGCCCCCCCCCCCAAACTACCTTTGCCTAGGGCCCAAAAAAGCGTAAGAACGGCTCTGTGTCAATAAAAAGAAAGCAAAAATGAATTGCGTGAAAGGTAAGTAAAAAATATTAATCGCCTTAATTTGTGTTTTGTTTACAACTTTTCTTCTGTTATTTCCCCTGTTATCAAGAACTTGTTTCCCTGTCACAGATGTGCGTACCAATAGCTTTGTTTTTCGTGGACATGTCTGGAAGACTAAGACCTGTAGCAATACAACTCTTTCAGAAACCAGGGCCCAACAATACGGTAAATTTTTTATTTCGTTTTTTTATTGTTTGTTGTTTTTTTATTTTATTTATTTTTTTTTTTGTTTTGCCTTGATTCTTGTTTTCACCGCTGATTAAAATATTTCAAAATTGTGTAAACTTAATGTTAAAGGTATCTTTTCAAAAAAAATGTTTCCTTTAGATTTTCACTCCTCGATCACCATCCTTGACATGGACATTGGTCAAAATGTGGTATAACAATGCTGACAGCGCATACCACCAAGCGCTGACTCATCTTGGTCAGTTTTATACTCTAACTTTTGATAAACATTTTACAAACTGACTTAACTAAAATTCTCTATAACTCAATGCATACTAAATAAACCCGGTGATATTAATAACTATGTGAATTTAAATATATATATATATTGATTTAATTTCTTAATGTACTCTTTGGATTCAGGTTTCACTCATCTTCTGATGGAGTCATTCTCCCTGGCAACTCAACGCAATCTCTCACAATCTCACCCTGTGTATAAAATCCTGGCACCGCACTTTCTGTACATTATGGCAATCAATAGGTAAGACAATAGACTATCCCTACATTTCTGTGTTTTTGTTTTTTTTTCAAACTCTGAAGAACAATAATTACAACTAACATTTCTGTATGAAAGCAAAAATGTCATGATCGAAACGTTGGTAGCATTTCTTAACGTATTGTCCGGCTTGTGAAGATTTTTAGAAGATTTTGTCCCCGTTTTGTCTGTCTGTCTGTCTGTCTGTCTGTCATCACCCTAGATCTCAACAACCATAAGTCCTAGACTCATTATGCATATATCATTTTGCCAAGAAAACACTTTGGTTCATTTCGCGATCTGACCTCTGAGGTCCGAAAAAGGGGGCGTTTTAAGTACCGTTTTTTACTATATAAGCTTTATTAATAAAGGAGCGCCCTATATCTCAGCAACCATAAGTCCTAGACCCATGATGTATATATCATTTTGTAGGTCTTGGCCTGCTAAGTGTACATCAAAAGTCCATTTTGCGATCTTACCTGAGGGCCGAAAAAGGGGGCGTTTTAAGTACCGTTTTTGCTTATATTTTAAATATAAATAATAAAAGCTAATCAAAGGGGCGTAATCATTATTTATTTTTGTAACAGTTATTCAACATGATTACTTCCCTCTCTAAAATGCTCTAAAATGTCCTTTGTCCGAAACGGAAAAGACTTAAATTGCTTGTTTATGTATCTGCCACATTAAAGTTGAGTGGTGATATCAATTCGACTATAATGTTAATGTATCTGTTTCAGCCTGGCAGTAAGCGAGTTGGTCAGTGATGGAGGATGGGTGAACAGGACAATGAATTACGGCAACAAAGGGATGTACGCCTTGATCGTTAAAAAGTAAGTATGATTGTTGCAATACAATTGTAATACTTAGTGCTGCGTAGTGAATTGTTGTTATACAATTGTAGCACATTGTGTTGTTAAGTGGGCTGCTGCTTGTTATTAATTCCCTGTGAGGATGAGCTGTTTATCTCTTTAATCCTATAGACCACTAATGGGGCAGCTTTTATGGTGTCCTTATTTCATCCCTCCCAATGCAATTTGATATTGCATTGTTGTTACATTTTTTCCTTTTATACTCCTATACTTCCATGCAATGCAAAATTTTAGTGAAATTGAATTACATTTAGAGGTCGCTCATCGAGACTGAAGTTTATAGTATCTTCTTTAATGACATAAATTCTTATAATATAAACATTAAATTAAACATTATCTAAAAATCTACATTAAACATTAATTACAGCGAATTATACATGTTGAAATGTTAAATAACATAAAGTACAATGATATGCAACAGTTACTGCTTGTTTAATCATGTATACTTTGTATTATAAACATATACATAAACAATACACTTTACTAATGATCGTCAGCTCAACGCTTCTTAAATAACTTCCCTGCACTTTTCTTCAAATTAGGCATTCTCTTTCTGTGATCTTCTACAACTTGCAGGAAGCTCTCCATTTCAGATTCTGTTTTAGGGATTGACTTATTAAATGCAACTGACCGCTCGGCTGCATCATTGATGCCTTTAAGGAATCAACAATACACTTAGCTTCAGCCAATGACGGCAATTGATCCAAGGGTATTGGATCAACTTCATCGAAGCTGGTATCAATACTAACTGAACGCATTGCAGATAGTACTGAGGTATTTACAAAATGATGCAGTTAGTGCAATTCTTCAATTGAAACACTCGACCCGTCCAGTCATTGCCAGTCTTCAGCATCGATTCAGAAACTTTTTTTTAGAAAACAACGCAAGATAAAGAACCTCTGGACTACTATACCAAAGATGGTTTTCCAATTTCCTTTTCGCAGCATCAGACACCGTTTTGCATATGATAGAATTTCGTGAGATCTGCTTGAATAACAATAGATCGTTAACGGAGCATCACGACTCACAGGACATGAGATCCAAGCTTTGACGTAAATGTGAGTGCCAAACAAGCAGAATTCTTGCAAAATCTTTACCTCTGAAGGTGTGAGCTAAAACTGTTTTCTAAAGGAGTAGATCTTGAAGCAGTATATAACTTTCGCCATCCAGCGAGCCATATGGTAATTGCCTAGCGCATGAAAGTTGCTTATATTTACGCCAAGTACCAACAATCAGGTTTTGATCATCCCTCTGTAAATTTCACAGGTATGTAACTTGAGGCACTTGACAGACTGTCTTGCAGGAATGACACAACACTGTGTTTGTGATCTGCCACGGATCATCTTGTCTCAAATCTTTTAGCGAACTATACAGCTGCTGATCAACCTTAAGCCAAAATCATTTGTAACGTTTGAACAGTGAAATGTTAGGGTTGTTTGTGGAGCAACAGAGAAAAAACAACTGCAATGATCCGATCATGCACATGATGTAGGCAGGCATAATGTAACAACTCCTCTTGAAACCATTTATATGCCCCCTTAGTAACACCAGTGTTGACGGATGTTGTGTCAAAACACATACCAATAATCTCATCAGATACCTCAAATAGTCTTAACAGCTGTATTGTTGTATTGGCTTGCAAGCGACACATCAGAACTGCCGCATTATCTCATACAGTGAAACTTCGGGTCGCTTGAGCAACCTCTAGAGTGGTCATTTTTTCAAAAAGTTTAGTTTTTCTTGATCTGCTTGCCAAAAGGAAAAAAATGAACCGCAATGCATTAGAATCGGAGAAATGTTTTTTTACCATGCATTGATGAATCACCCTAACGGCACATGCGCTCCCCAACTAATGTCAGATACTCGTTTAACCTGGCTGGACTCGGGAAAGTACTCCTGGATCCTAACAAAATCCTGAATCTCTCAGCGAGGATCGATTTCGAGAATTACAGGTCGACAGTACAACGCCAACACCACACAACCGTCCTTGCTAGACGCTTAGTGTTGGAACCACTGTGCTTTTATTTTCACTAATAGCTTTCTTAGTGTAGAAACCAGTGTGTCTTTATTAAGATAACTTATAATTTTCAGTAGTCTCCTTAGTTACTGCCTGTTAAACATAAGTCTCACCCTACGTAGATGGTCTCTGACTCATAATGTTTCATCAGGAGAGAATTGTAAATAATAATTTAAGACTCCATCAAAATAGGAACTTAATTATGAGCGTGTGTACTAAGTTCGTTTAAGTGGTCAATCTCAATAGAATGACTTAGAATGGAAGGCTAATGAAAAGGTACGATATTGTGTCTATAGGTACATAGACTGGAGACTCGATGTAGATGGAACTTTACCTGAAGACCTCAAGAGACGAGGGGTGAGTGTGGAACTTTACAATCAGCTTGAGATAGTTTGTTTTACAATCTTGATATTATCTGTCTTGTTAGTAAATGTACATGGATTAACATTGATTATAACAAAGTACTTAACTCAGAATGATATTAACCGAGGTATGAACAGGACTATTTAGGATACAGGCATATCTAGTGACATGGCTATCATGACCTATCTAATGGCAGGCCTATACAGGTGATAGGCTTATCAGAATGACAGGCTTATCAGAGTGACAGGCATATCTAGGTGACAGGCCTAACTAGTTGAAAAGACTCTATAGGTACAATTTGTATAATAAACTCGATGACTACAAAAAAAGGGGGACAATAAAAATTAATGACCAGCAGACCATCTGATAAAATGACACCTTTTTAAATCCAATTGGTGTTACTGGGCGGTGTCCTAAAGAATTCAACATAAACTACTCGGTCACAGTTTAAAGTGAGTTCTGATGTCAAGTTCTCTATGTAGAATATGTAAATTATATAACTACTATTTGAACTGTGTGTAAAGCCCTTTCTTTCTAAAACATATAATTGGCCTTGAGGTTTCTTGGCGTAGATAGAATTAGACGTGTTACCAGTAACTGGTCAAAGTCATACACACACACCCTATCCAACTCCCCCCTCCCGCTCATCAATCAATTATCCACTCTGGTACTAAAACTAGTAAAATAAAACTTTATAATTTCAACACTGATTTTAAAATTATTTTTGCTCTTTTAAATTAAGCAGGAAGATGGTAAAATATAAAATGAACAATTTAAAGGCAATTTAACGATTAACACATTTGTATAAACAAACACGTGTAAATATCATTCACTATTTCATTCTGCAGCTGGATGATCCTAACGTCTTACCCAACTACCACTACAGAGATGACGCCATGTTGTTGCACAACGCTATCAATAAATATGTCCACGACTATCTGACTCTATATTACAGTAAGTTTTAGAAACAAATGTAAAACTTTTATATTTTTGTATTAAAACTTTATTTTAATAGAACCGTTCTAAAGCTATAAAAAAAGATTACAATATGTATAGTCTACCATTACTATAAATTTTAGACTCATAAATATTAATTTTTTTTATTTTGAATAGAAATAATACGTAATTGAATCGTTAAGGAGCATCTTGACAATATTTATGAAGACTGTAATTTACTTATTTATTTGCCGAAATAAATATAAAATGATGAAACAAAAAAACATCTAATTCATAAATGAATGTTGAAATATACCAACAATTAAAAAAAAAAATAATTTCAACAAAAATATATGGTTACATAAAAACAAAGGTGATATTTTTTTGTAACTATTCATCGTGTTAACAGAGCCGATTTTATGGAGATGCAAACTATGCAACTACCTATAACCTCCACTTACAAAATGTCCTTTTCTGATATCAAAAGTGCCCCAACTATGCAACTACCTATAACCTCCACTTACAAAATGCCCCTTTCTGATATCAAAAGTGCCCCAACTATGCAACTACCTATAACCTCCACTTACAAAATGCCCCTTTCTGATATCAAAAGTGCCCCAACTATGCAACTACCTATGACCTCCACTTACAAAATGCCCTTTTCTGATATCAAAAAAGCTCCAACATGCCTGGGGGGGGCCCAGAATATTTTAGCATAGAATCCTTAAAAAAAAAGTGGGGATTTCCTTTAGAAGCCAAAGTTGGACGCCTGTGAATGTAGCCATAACTTACTATATAATTGAATCACATTTGGTTGTATAAATGAAAAGTCAACATTTAGTTTCCTGAAGCTCTTTATCTTGTCACACATCATTTCCAAGTCTGACTAACAAAATATTCTAAGGGGAAGAAACACCAGCTAGTTGCTCAAGAACTATTTCGCTCAGTTACAGTTTCTTGCTTTTTTTTTTAATTGTAGGAATACTTTAACTGTGAGCCTATTTTTTAAATTCTATTATCAAATTTCTTTTCTTAACTAAATCTTTTAAAGTATTGTTATTAAAATTAAGGCATCCTGACTGTGGCTCATTCTCAGACCTGGCAATCACTGAACTAAAAGTCACAGCCAATTTATTTGTTTTTCCTTGTACAGCTTCAACTGAATTAGTTGCCAGTGATCATGAACTTCAAAGCTGGGCTCAAGAACTTGTCAAAGAGAAAAACTTTGCTGAAGGTGGATTTGGAATTAAGATAATCAGACACCACAGAATCACCTTAATAATCAAATACAGTAATTAATAATTGTTATAGTTTATAATGATCTCTTTTGTAATTTTTAACTAAAATTTCCTTTAACTTTTCAGGGACTTCCAGGTAATGGAACTCTTAGTATTGTAGAACAGATTCAGCAGATAGTGACAAGTGTCATATTCATCTGCAGTGTTGGACATGCTGCTGCCAACTTTGGACAATATGATATGGTTTTCCTCCAAACTATCCTTTGACCTTATGAGAGCCTCCAGTAGATACAGTATAGGCAACAACATATATCACAAGTAATAAAACAAAAACTGTATACAGGGACTTGCGGGGATATGGCACATACAGGGACTGGCGGGGATATGGCACATACAGGGACTGGCGGGGATATGGCACATAAGGGTGTAAAACACCCGGGCATCGGCCTCTGATGGGCGACTTGTTCTTACCAAATTGACAGCAATTGTTCTAGGGGCCAATGAACGTTTAAAAAAAACTAGAAAAACTTATATACACTTTTTTTTTAGATAATTATTATAACAAACAATCAAAAGTTTATTATAGATCCCTTTGTTATTTTGTCATGATTTGAGTGGTGGAGCAGCGAAATACTGATTGCACCCGGCGGCAGATGAGCGAATCGCAGCTCTGACTGTAGATTAAAAATATTTAAAAATCCACTAATTTACTGTCTATTTTAACCCGTCCTTATAAAGTAAGAGGTTATCACTCTTTACCATATTGTTTTCTTGTTTTAAGCCAAACTAAATTCTATAAAAACAACAGAAGTTCGCTTAAAGAATTCAAATTGTTTGTTTCATTTATAGGTCGTCATAATACAGATAAAAAAAATTTAACTAGTATTAAATAAGTTGTAATGCTTTTGGTATTCGTTAGAGAAAGTCAACGTCGGGTTATAGGTTTCACTATTTCTACATTTTTTACAGAAAGCTGTAATGACGGAACAAGACGTTCTGAAAGATTTACCTGACAAGGAAAACACTCTAGAAATTCTCACAATAGCGAAAGTTTTAAGCACCAAAGGAACAAAAAGTCTGGGAGATTTTGAAGTCCAGTACATTGTTGACCCCAAAGCAAAGGTCATTGTAGACAGGTATGTATATATGTGTACTAGTGACTTGTATTCGATTCTGTCTTTTGGCTAGAACTAGACGTGTGAACCTAGTTGGAGAAATAGTACAGTAGTAGTTTGATCACGCTATTTGGTAGGCGCCGCCCACCACAGTCTTGATGGCGTCATTCCGCCATCTCGCTGGAGATTATTCTGAGTTCTAGTGTATATGTCATTTTGGCAGAGCACGTGTTTTATTTTAGCAGTTGTGAAATCAGTCTTTGGGCATCGTAAGATGCGGATGCACGTTGTAGTTTTATCTAGACAGCAGTTATTGTACTCCTCCTGAGTTAACCATTATATATGTCAGTTCATGTTCAAGCAGTTAATTATATTGAATTAAATATTATTATTACTGTTACTTCAACTGGAGTCGACTTAGTATATTAGTGTTGTTCAAGCAGTTAATTATATTGAATTAAATATTATTATTATCGTTACTTCAACTGGAGTCGACTTAGTATATTAGTGTTGTTCAAGCAGTTAATTATATTGAATTAAATATTATTGTTATTGTTACTTCAACTGGAGTCGCCTTAGTAAATTAGTGTTGTTCACTGTTGTTGGTACATCTACTACAAGTTTAATAAAAGAACCTCGCAACACTTACACACTTTGATTTATGTTCTAACTTCCCCAAATTGCTCTGACCTTTGAATTATGTGAAAATTAATTTTAACAACCTACAAAACTATGCTTCATTTATTTTATCTTTCAGTTTTCGCAAGGAGATTTCTGAAATAAGTCAAATCATCAAAGCCAGAAACAAAGAAAGCCTTCTCAAATTTAAAACCTCGACCCCGAGTTCATCCCAAACAGTATTGGCATATAAGACACAAATCTTCTTTCTGTTTTCTAATTTTGTTTATGTAAAAAAACATGTTTGATATCTGATAAACTTATGGTTGTTGGATATACACATGTTCCGCATTCTTTGTGTTAGTATTAATATATTAAAACAGAACAATTCAAACTATACGTGGAGCTACATTGTTTGTGAAATGTACACTTTGGTACGATTTATACAATACCTTTTGTTTTGTTTACTGTGATGAATTTTATTTGTTTACTGTGATGAATTTGTTTTGTTTAGAGGGGGGGTGTTTTAATAATAAAAGTACTATTGTCTCTAATTAGACTATAAAAAAATTGTTTATTTTTTGTATTATATTCTTTAATTGTATATAACTTTCTTGTCAACAAAACAGAGGTCATGACCGCAGAATAAAATATTGCGCCCCCCCCCACCCGGAAAACCAAAAATAAAGAGTTTACAGGGGAGATAATCAAATATTTTTAAAGACAGCGAAAGTGAGATTTACTTTTCTTAACGTTCGTCAAAAAGACCGATTGCAATCTTTATATTTCTCCAGGGCTGTTAACAATACTAAAGAAAAATATTGGCGATACCAATACTGCCTGTAAAATCTATTGGCAATACCAATACTGCCTGTAAAATCTATTGGCAATACCAATACAATTTTAAAAACCATTATTGCGATACCAATACCAACATTTATTTATTATTGCCTTACCAATACCAATATGTGGGTCAATCGACGAATAAAATGCAAAAAACGTAATTCATTGCTCTATATCACTTACATCGATAA
>JAGDYQ010000034.1:6056214-6069451 GCA_021962125.1 Bulinus truncatus
ATGTCTGTCTACTTGTCTGTATGATAGAGAGAACAGACAGAGAAAGAAAATTTAGAATTAATCAAATAAATTTAAAAAATGTATATCCTATAATGGCATGTATATCTATCTATCTATCTATCTATCTATCTATCTATCTATCTATCTATCTATCTATCTATCTATCTATCTATTCTATCTATCTATCTATCTATCTATCTATCTATCTATCTATCTATCTATCTATCTATCTATCTATCTATCTATCTATCTATCTATCTATCTATCTATCTATCTATGCTATCTATCTATCTATCTCTATCTATCTATCTATCTATCTATCTCTCTATCTATCTATCTATCTATCTATCTATCTATCCATCCATATGTCTGTCTGTTTGTCTTTAATACTATTTCTGCCTATTCTGCCCGTCTATATCATTCTTATTCATGCCATTCAATCTATCCATCTGCAATTTATCAATCGCGTCTGTCTGTATATTACTTACCATCCTATCTGGCTGTTTGTTGCTGTCTGTCTGTCTCAGTACGTGCGCGCGTGTGTGTGCCGCAGGAACCATCCACAACTCTTTTCTGAGGAAATTAAAAAAAACAAAAAAAAAAAAAGAAAAATCCGGATTGATTTCTGACAGCGGTAATTTCATTGCGCGCCTAAACTCGACCTCTTCGTGTCTTTGGAGTACGGCGCCCTCATGTAACTGGAGGGCGTGTTTAGAGAGTTGCGCCCCTTCAGCGTTCCCCCCCCCCCCAACCACCCCTCTTCCCACCCTGCACTCCGTGTTCAATTAAAGGAGAAATGGGATCAATTAGGAATCTTGGAGACCGGCTCAAGATGGCAAGCGACCCATGAGAAAGACTCCAGAAAGAAGCAGACGATCTGGTGAGATTTTTTTTTTCCTTCTTTCACCACTTGATACAGTCCCTACCCTGTTCAACATCCTTTTTTTTTTTATTTCATATTCTTTCCCCTTTATAAATTTAGGGGGGGGGGTTCTATAAAAGATCATATTAAAAGTAATAATAATAAAAAAACAATGGCAGAAAACAATACACAGGGAAAAAAAAGGGGGGGGGGAATCCCTTGAGTGATGGCTGAAGATATCTAGGAAGAGAAATTTAGGTGTGGGCAGGGCAAGAGAGATGGGGTGGGGAACAATAAGATAAAAAAAAATAATGATGGATAGAGATAAATGAAAAAAGAACATTTTGGAGACACATAAGACGTTTTTTAAAAAAAAAATACGTGTCTTGCTGCAGGTCATCAATACTTGACCATTGACCACACAGATTATTTCGTTACATGGCGGTATACTATCGGCGGAGTTAACTGGACGTATATTCGTGGTCAATCAGGAAGTTAATCAAATGAAATATCAATCGATCGACGAAAAGGATCGTATTGTATTTCTGACGTAGTATGTTTCTTGTATCCATTGTCTGTCTAGTGTTTATGTGTCTTGTATCCATATGTCTGTCTAGTGCTTATGTGTCGTGTATCCATATGTCTGTCTAGTGTTTATGTGTCTTGTATCCATATGTCTGTCTAGTGTTTATGTGTCTTGTATCCATATGTCTGTCTAGTGTTTATGTGTCGTGTATCCATATGTCTGTCTAGTGTTTATGTGTCTTGTATCCATATGTCTGTCTAGTGTTTATGTGTCTTGTATCCATATGTCTGTCTAGTGCTTATGTGTCTTGTATCCATATGTCTGTCTAGAGTTTATGTGTCTTGTATCCATATGTCTGTCTAGTGTTTATGTGTCGTGTATCCATATGTCTGTCTAGTGTTTATGTGTCTTGTATCCATATGTCTGTCTAGTGTTTATGTGTCGTGTATCCATATGTCTGTCTAGTGTTTATGTTTCTTGTATCCATATGTCTGTCTAGTGTTTATGTGTCGTGTATCCATATGTCTGTCTAGTGTTTATGTGTCGTGTATCCATATGTCTGTCTAGTGTGGATGTGTGGTGTATCCATATGTCTGTCTAGTGTGGATGTGTGGTGT
Organism: Bulinus truncatus; assembly: GCA_021962125.1. Classification (NCBI taxonomy): domain Eukaryota; kingdom Metazoa; phylum Mollusca; class Gastropoda; family Planorbidae; genus Bulinus; species Bulinus truncatus. The sequence continues at coordinate 6,058,220 of JAGDYQ010000034.1, forward strand.
ATCCATATGTCTGTCTAGTGTGGATGTGTCGTGTATCCATATGTCTGTCTAGTGTGTATGTGTGGTGTATCCATATGTCTGTCTAGTGTGTATGTGTGGTGTATCCATATGTCTGTCTAGTGTGGATGTGTGGTGTATCCATATGTCTGTCTAGTATGGATGTGTCGTGTATCCATATGTCTGTCTAGTGTGTATGTGTGGTGTATCCATATGTCTGTCTAGTGTGTATGTGTGGTGTATCCATATGTCTGTCTAGTGTGGATGTGTGGTGTATCCATATGTCTGTCTAGTGTGGATGTGTGGTGTATCCATATGTCTGTCTAGTGTGGATGTGTCGTGTATCCATATGTCTGTCTAGTGTGTATGTGTGGTGTATCCATTAGGTTTGTCTAATGTATTTCTCCGGTTTGTATCCTAACCGTCTAGGGCGCATGTGTCTGTTTGTATCTATATGTTTGTCTGATATATTTGCCAATTTGCATCCATGTCTGTATAGAATGCATCTGTCCATTTGTGTCTATTCGCCTGTATTGCGTGTGTGTAATCCGTGTGTGTCTGTAATATGATATGTGTGTCTGTAATATGACATGTGTGTCTGTAATATGACATGTGTGTCTGTAATATGACATGTGTGTCTGTAATATGACATGTGTTTATCTGTGAATATCTATTTTTTGTTGCTCTATCGGTGCGCTTATTGGAGGAAGAGAGGGGGGGGGGTGGTTTGCAATTTTTGAAAGATGTTAGTTGGTCAACTTATCATTCACCATTAGACCCACAGATTACGTCATATGTGACCTTTCGAAGAGTTATATTAACAATATTTACAATAGTAATGAAGTTCCTATAGTGATATTTACAAAAGTATTGAAGTTCCTGTAGTGATATTTACAAAAGTAATGAAGTTCCTGTAGTGATATTTACAAAAGTAATGAAGTTCCTATAGTGATATTTACAAAAGTAATGAAGTTCCTATAGTGATATTTACAAAAGTAATGAAGTTCCTATAGTGATATTTACAAAAGTAATGAAGTTCCTGTAGTGATATTTACAAAAGTAATGAAGTTAAGTTCCTATAGTGATATTTACAAAAGTAATGAAGTTCCTATAGTGATATTTACAAAAGTAATGAAGTTCCTGTAGTGATATTTACAAAAGTAATGAAGTTCCTACGGCAATATTTACAAAAGTAATAAACTACATCACATATATATATAAAACCATACCGGCAACAATATTTACAAAAAATGTAATAAAGTTCCTTTTAAATACGACCGGCTCTGTATGCTATTGAATAAATAAATAAATATATATATTAATGTCTGTCCTTCTTCTCGCTTCAACTACCCCCAACCTGCATCCCTGTTTTCTACCCATCGCTTCAATCAATTTTTCATTAGATGACCTGGCACTCAGATTTTCTTAAGAGAAAGGGATGAAGCGAGGGAGAGGTAGAGGGGGGGGGGGGAAGGGTGGGTAAAGAAAAAGGGACACACCAGTCGGCTAAGTGGCCCCCGGACGATCTGGAAATTTCAAAGACCAACACTTCTGGACAAGTGTCGTATGACCATTTTTTTTTTTATATTTATATTTTTTTTTCTTTCATCGTGTCTGTCGTCTTAAGAAAAAATAAAATGGAAGGGAAAAAAAAAATTTCAGAGAATGTAGCCCGGGGGGAGGGGGTGGTGGTGGTTGTGTGATCTGTGTGGGAGGGAGGGAGGGAGTGAGTGGAGGTGGAGGGTTGTCTGTGCTGGTCAGAACAAGAGGCTAACAGTGTCAACACTTCCGGCGAATGTACCGTCCTAACAGTTTTAGGGAATGGCGGTACACGCGAGGGGAAACACTTGGGGGGGGGGGGGGTTAGTTTTTTTTTATATACCTCCCCCCCACACACACCCTCTCTCTCCCTTTTTTTTTCTCTATTAATCACTCGTTCTCTCTATCTGCCCCTCTTTTAATACGTCTTTTCTTCTTTTTTTAAAAAAAAAATATCTTTGCCTCGATTAATTTCGTTTAATTAGCGCCATGAAGGGGGACAGAACTGAGTAGCGCTAGGTTAAGGCGAGAGAGAGAGAAGACTCGCAAGGGAGAAGCAGACGATAATTGAATAATGTTGCCTTCAGTCCTTACTGCAAGTCAAAGAGATTGCATTGCATTTGGAGTTCATGGTGACTACGAAAACAGCGGATGGACCCAGCTCTGTTTTAAGAGTTGGAGACCACGTGATTTTCAACGGCTTTTTTACACAATTAAAACAGAGTACACGAAAAATCAAACACAATTATAAAAATGAAACAAGATTTAAAAAAAAAAAATTAAGCATAACCAGCGCGAATTTACATCAGGGGTGGGCAAATTTATTGAATCGCGGACCACCATGGGTTAGTAATTTGATAGAAGGGACGGTTCAAACAATCAAAATGGCCGGTCGTACTCAACCCGCTGGCTTTATTTGTTGTTTGCCCATGTCTTTTGTAGATTTATCTAAAGTCTTAAATTGATGTCGAATATATATATATATATATATATATATATATATATATATATATATATATATAAGTTCAATCCAATGTTAGCTTGAATGCCAACGCTATTATTACCTTATGTGAAAACTTTGCGGTGTGCAACATTTGTCTATGGTTGCTATATCGAGCAAGAAACGTTTTTTTATCTCCTGATGTGTCTGTGGCTGATGGCCCATGAATTGAACCATTGGGGGGGGGGGGGTCGCTTCTTGGTGATTTCAATGTACCCATTAAAAAAAAAAAAAAAAAGCATTATGTCCCTTTCTATTCCGCGGCGTATCAGGGCAGGGGGGGGGTGGGGGTCGGAAGCGGTGTCATCTTTTTTAAAATACCCGTAAAGCAGTGCCGGATAACGTTTTCTAGTGGTATAAAATATAGAAATCATCTTTATCACACACAAACAAATAATTATTAGTTCCCTTAGCCCTAAACAACCATTTGGGGGCAGATGAAGTGTAGAATTCAACTGTTTCAGTAACTTCCGCATATGAAGGGATTGTGTGGTTAGCACAACGCCCAGCCGACTATACCCCCCTCCTCTACCAACTTGTCAGGGACCCATTTAAAAGTTTCTGGGATGACTTTGCACCAAAATTTCACCTGCAAAAAAATTCATTAGTCCTCACCGAGGATCGAACCCAGGACTCTCGGGTAGAATGTCGAGTATCTACACCACTCGGCCATCGGTTCCCCCACTTTTAACACAAGAAGTCATACGCTGATCGCACAGGTTCATCGGTTTTACACCCGAGGGGCGGGAGCAGAGAGGGGGGGGACCAGTTTTTATTTTTTTAGTTTCAAATTTTTTTTTTAATTGACCTTTTCTAACGGCAACATCCCTGGCACATCGAGGCACTGATATGATTTTATTTCAAGGTAACAGCGGCTTTGGGCGACCAGAGTATAACCCAAGATCTCATTTGATCCCATGCGTCCTGAATTGGGCCGACGAAATTATTTCTGAAAGGGAAGGATAACTAACACACACACACTCCTTAAACAAAACAACCAAAAAATAAAAAAAAAACGTTATTCGGGGCGAAAGGCTGCAGAATAGCAGCAGCGACCCGGCGGTACCCGGGCTGAGGTGTGGCGAGCTAATATTGACCGACACAACCTGTTTTAACGACTCGACTTAGCTACCGTGGTATAAACTAGAGCCGGTGGAAAAATAACACTAACACCCCCCTACCTGCAACCCCTCCCCTCCCTTTTCCAGTTGTGCTGCTTTTTCAGCCACTCATTTACCTATCGCAAACACTCACACACCATCCTCCCCCCAAACTCACCCCGCACCTCCCGACCTAACCCAAACCATTACTGCCTCACTAAAATCAAAAGAAAGAAAAACAACTCTTTTTTTTTTTTTAAAAGAGGAGGCTAAGAGTTGCGGGGGGGGGGGGGGGTTAGGGTTTAGGATTTAGGGGGAGGAGTAGGGGGGTGGGGGAATAAATTCGTTGTTTAACGTTAAAGTACTCAGTTGCGCTTCTCAGTCGGTTCTTAAAGATTTACTTAGATCTTGGGGGGGGGGGGGGGTGACTATATTTTTTTTTATTACTTTGCGTAGAGGCGTAGACAAACATGGAGGGTGGGTGGGTGCGTGGTGGTTAATAATTTTAATAATTAATAAATGGGATAATAATTTGAGGTCTTGAGCTCGAACTGCGATGTGCTGCAGGCTGCAGGAGTTCAAATCCAAAAAAGGGTGTGTGTGAGTGTGGGGGGGGGGTCCCAATCGGATCAGAACCATTGATAATTATTTTTATTTGGGGTGTCTCAAGGTAGATGTATATTTTGGTCCAATCCAAAGGTGCATTAGGGGGGGGCCTTAGGTAAGCATATCTAGGGCGTGGTGGTTAGGGGAAAGGGTGGGGTCCATACCCCAAAAAAAAAATCGCACTGCTTGTAAATTATAGACCCCCCCTCAATATCTTAGATAAAATGTGGGGGGCCCCTTAATGTGACCTTCCCAAATATGAACTCGGACAAGGGTTAAGTTGTTTTTCACCATGACTTGATAAAACGAGTTTTTTTATTTATATTGAATAAAAAAAATTTGACAGTAGTTAAGGTTGATACTTACCTTGAGAGGATAATAATGATGATAGACTGATAACAACACTTTAAATTTGGTTTAAATTGAGCTATGTATTGTAAGATAATTGGATAGTTAAACGATTCTTGTAGACCACGGTCTTTTTATGCAACACACCAGGATAAGGTGAACGTGATAGACACAGGTTCAAATCTCATTGAAGCAAAGTAATTTTTTTTTTTCCAAAGACGTTCGCGAGGGTAGAAATTAAAATTCACTTTAGCAATTAACAATGGAACCGTGTGTTATCCAGGGAAAGCATACAGCTATCAGGGGTCATCTTCACGTCTGGTTTCAAGGGGGCACTTTTACTGGAGGGGGGGCCCAAATAGTAAAAATAGCCCAATGTTAGTTAACAACTAATGTTTAACTTTCTTACGTGATTTTATTTTTATAGGCTTCCAAACATTGGTTCCCCGCAGGGGGCCCCAGAAGGCTGTTAATACAACTCTGTTGTTGACTTAAAGAGACGGGGAAGGTCAAGGTTACTTTTATTTTTTTTTAAATAATACCATAAATATATCTTTTGTAAAATGGTTGCAGAGTCTTATCGGCATTGAAAAAAGTACAACACAATTCAATGGAACAAAACCTTTTGTGTTGTTAATTGCTTTTTGGTCTGTTTAGCTTTGGTCTTGACACATAATCTTTTTTTAAGAAAAAAACATAAAATGGCTAAGTTAAATTCATTAAATTAAAAGTGTTTTGCGTTTTACCCCATAGAGTTACTTGAAGAACCATTGAAACTGTTCATGTATCCCCTTTCCCTCCGTTTCAAACCTGAATTCAGGCTTCTAGTTTACACTCAACATTTACTCAATTCAGTTTCCTATATTTATGTATTTTTATTTTATTTTATTTTACAATCCTAAAGCTTTGCTTGTGTCATATTTGTCAAAGGGACACTACTTCTGTTTGAAGTTTACATTCAGTTATCCTTCTTCTTCTTCTTTTTTTTAAGATTTGCATTTCTCAGGTGTGACGATTTTAAGGGGGTGAAGGTAAGGGCTAGTTGACACTTGTTATACTGCTGTGACAAATTGCAATGGGGATGGAGGGGAGGAAGAAGGGCTTATTTCTGAGACCGCCTCGAGGGCTTTTTATGTACTGGTCGTTAATAAATGGGTTCCTCAGGTCTTCTCACCAGCCGATCTTGGTTCCCGGACAATCTTCAACGAATGGGAACCCCTCCCCTTTTGTCCGATCACTCACACTGACCCATTGCTAAGCCATTTTACAACACCCGACCATCTAATTCCCCTATTGAGTAAAACACTATCCCTCCCTCCCCGACCAATGTTCCCTCTAAACTGAGCGCGTGAGCGATCGCTCACACGAATTCAGAGCGTCGCTCATACTATACGTACGATCGCTCACTTCGACGGACGACATCGCTTAAATCGCTCACAAATTTCGGCCTTAAAACAAAATGTCGCTCAGAGACAAAATTTTTTGCTCACTTCATACCTACACCTTAGAGGGAACATTGTCCCCGACCCGCGTTCCTCCCGCCCTAATCGTAGGAAATACACAAGGTATAGTCAGTCATACGGGGAGACTTTACATTCTGTATTTATATAATGATTGTGATCGTTATCAGTAAATGGTAGCCAATCCATTCAATCTGTTTTATACCACCGTAAATAATTGTTACTTGCTGGTTTGCAGTATGTACGGAGCCTTGAAATAGGAAAGGGGCGGGGTGGGGGGAGCGGGGTGGGGGGCGGGAAAGGCTTAAAGTGAGGGACGTAAAAAGGGGGAAAGGGGGCGTCATCGTGTGTTAGAATAGACACCTTGGGAGGCTCGTACATAACAACCGTGGGGTCCGTCTGTTTGCCCGGACCACCAGAGTTGGTCTTTTGACGGTACGAACGAGTCGGAAAGTCAATACAGCGCGCTCGGTTCGAGTACTTCAAAAAGGAATACATTAGCATAGGCGTAGACTCTTTTTTTTTAAAAAAAAAAAAAATTAGATTTCGGTGTCCTTGGACTGAAAATTTTAAAGCACTGCTGCCTTCTTGGGTGTTGTATTGGAGAGATGGGGAAAAAGCGACAAACCGCCTGGCCAGGATGGAGACCATTAGAGGGTTTTATATTCTTTGATACTGTGTTACACCACTCATGGAGGGGGGGGGGGGTCAATTGATGTGGTGTCCTTCCTTTGTCCCTGTCAGAACCTAAGATGTCTGAATGACACGGGTAGGCTACTATGGATAGTAATGTCAGGTAGCTAATTAAGTCAGGAGATATTATATATAAATATATATATATATATATATATATATATATATATATATATATATTGGAAGCACTATATGAGCAATAGTGCAACGGTCATGTAGGCACAACGGGAGTCCCAAACTCAAACTTGAATCAGGCGCGACATAGTCATTTCTTTATAACATGTCCAGTTAAGGAGATGAAGTTTGCAGAGCACTGTTTTTAAACCTTGTTTGAAAATATTACAAAAAAAAAACAGGACTCATTTTTAATAAGCTGCACTTTATATGCTAATTTTACATTGTTGTTGTTATGATAATAATAATCACTGAATATAGGGCCGCGGTAACGAGGTTATTATTCGTCAATATTCACAGAAATTTATCGATGTTGAAATTTTGTTAAAAGCTTTTTATTGATTTTTTGTCGTACTTTTATAAGCCGATCTTACGTATTTTGGGGGCACAAGACAAATACGTATCAGGGGGCCCTAGGTAAAAATAAAAGCTGCCATATCCAGGGCCCCTACAATTATTATTTTAAATCTTCGACGAGCCAAGGGATTCCCTACCCCCCCCCCTCCTTCCCGTCCCCAAACTGTCAAGTCATTTTAGCTATTTATAAGGTAAAATAAAAGTCTATAAATAGACATGCTCCCATATCACCTCTTACCATTAGAACGTCTGTCTATGTAACATCGTTATTAGACTTGTATATTATTCTGTTACTATCTGTACCCTGCAAAACCTTTGCGTAGAGTTATATCCCCTCAGGTTTGATCGGCAGGCTGGGTTATTTTAATTTCGGGCAGTTCCGATTTTTTTCACGATTGTATTTTAAACTGGAATACTGTTGTATTAATTCTTTACTTTCGATTTAACGCAGAACCCACACCGCTTTTATTTATATATTATTGTTGTTGTCATTTATTTCTGTATTACGAAACTGTGTCCAACGATTACCACACTGACCGTAACATCCGGTCACTCCGGCGGAACAACGTTAAACCATCTAAACAGCTTTACTCCCAGCAGATCACATCCCACTAGGTCAACAAGATTATCACCCGCACTGTCTCATTAGCTCTCCGTCGACGTCGTGGGCCAAGGGGTGGGAGGAAGGGAGGGAGGGGGCGGCGGTGCTTGGCTGGGCTGGGGGGCTGATTGGATCTGTTCGGTGTGGTCGGGTTGACGAAACTAAATTTAATGGGCTGTCGCCTCCCTCCGTTAAGATGATTGCCTGTTAACGCTTTTCTGGTCATAACAGTCAAAGGTTTTCGTTTTGACGAGGATGTGAGTAATTACCGCAGGACCTGACTCACGAAAACCTGATCAGCGCCATCACGGCGATTGACCAAAAAATCTGGGGGTGGGGGGGCATTGAGTGGGTGAAACTGAATCTAATCCCATCACCCTGGACAATAAACATTTTCTCACACACACACACACACACACACACACACAATAACACGTACACACACACACTCACAAACACACACACAGACTCATACACACATATGTGTCTGTATTCCTTAAACACTCACACTCACATATATAACTATATGTCTGTATTTATTAAACACACACACACACACACACAGCAATACATGACACCAGCAATCAATACGTTCAATAGTATGTAAGTCCAAGTCTATGGGTGTAAGTTACATCACAGCTTCAATTAAAAAAAAAAAGAGACATTTGGTACAGTAAACAACACCCCCTCCCGGAAGGGGGAATCGTAAGATTGTATACAGAAAATTTACATACCAATGACGTCCAAGTGACTGGAGCACACTGTATCTGACCCCCCCCCCAGTGAATGGAGCGCACTGTACCTGACCCCCCCCAGTGAATGGAGCGCACTGTACCTGACCCCCCCAGTGAATGGAGCGCACTGTACCTGACCCCCCAGTGACTGGAGCACACTGTACCTGACCCCCCAGTGACTGGAGCACACTGTACCTGACCCCCCCAGTGACTGGAGCACACTGTACCTGACCCCTCCCCCAGTGACTGGAGCACACTGTACCTGACCCCCCCAGTGATTGGAGCACACTTACCTGACCCCCCCCAGTGACTGGAGCACACTGTACCTGACCCCCCCCCCCAGTGACTGGAGCACACTGTACCTGACCCCCCCCCCCAGTGACTGGAGCACAATGTACCTGACCGACATGATGGGATTAATACCTCATCAAATGTACCCTCCCCTGATTGAATTAAAAAGTGCAGCTGAAATTTAAATCACACTAAATGCAGTAAAACTATTTTGTTAGATAGAATTAGAAATAATATAATTTTATTTTTAAAAAAAAGTGTAACATTAAGTTTGTTTGAGACATTAAGAATTATTTTTATGTCCTAAACTATACATTTTTTTTAAATCAATATGTTTTACAGTATTGAAACTAAATTATACCTTTTAAAAAACAAAACGAAGCACTTATATATATAAAAAGCCTGAAATTACAGACGTGTCATAGATGGTTCACATAATCTTAATATACGTATTAATTACGTTATAATTAATGCAAACAGTCACTGATCTTAACTTATCGAAAATATTGATGATATGCTATAAGTATACAATTCTGTTGTCTTGTAACATTGAAAGTAAAACAAGCAATTAAGCCTGTTCCATTCTGGACAGAGGACGTGTTAGAGCATTTTCGTATTATGTATCAGTACGTATGCTATCTTTCAGTAAATATTTGTAAATTTTGTAAATGTTTATAAATTCAATTGTGTAATGCATATATCTGAAAAAAGATATTAAAAAGACGTTTTCTTATATTTGAAGACAAAATTATTTTCTCTTAAATCTAACTACAAGTGGTTTGTGGTTACTGAAATAGGACTCATAATTGAAAACATTCGAAATTATAGTCATTTAATCGTCCGAAAACTCCGTCAATTGTTGCATAGCTCTGATACTTTCAATTAAACTCAGAACACAAGCTTACTATTTCATTTGATGAGTTTCTTAAAAAATCTTGGTGAAACTACGTGCTGCAGTATTTCGCACCAAATGAATGGGTTATTGAACTACAAGGTGTATATATAATATATAAGCCCCTTAGGAGCCCTGAAGCCCGGCCCTCAGAGGTCCTATCGCGAAATGAACTTTTGATGTACACATGGCAGGCCAAGACCTACAAAATGATATATACATCATGGGTCTAGGACTTATAGTTGCTGAGATATAGGGTGATGACAGACAGACAAAACGGGGACAATAGAGCATTTTTTTTTTTTTAAATGCTCTAAAAAATAAAGCCGTAGAGAAAATTTTACGCATAGTTTATTAAACAAGGAAAAGTATATCAACAGTGGCGGAGCTAGGGAGGGGCAGTCCGATCCGAGGTAGGGGGTCACTTCACCACTAACAAGGCAGCATTTTTCCATAAACATTAAGTCCTCTTTGTACACCAGTAAAGTCAGCATTAAAGCTAGCCCGGTTCCTATAACCGTTATAAACGTAAATGGATGCTTAGTTTTCGTTCTTTAATTCATTATGATTAATAAAAAATATGATTAACTTTGTGCTTAAAGCTTATTACAGGGTGACTTGAAATCTCACGACTTGCTTCACAATTATAAAGTTTCTAGTAAACATAGGCCCGGTACCTGGGACTGGCTATTAGAAGCACGCTATTTGGAGTTGAAAATGGCTATATATATTTGGAAGCTGCAACAATCCAGTCTATATACAAAAAATGAGCATGTCTATGTACTCCAAGTGGCTTTAAAGGACAGGAACAGATGATTGTAGCCAACTATTACATTTAAGTGGACACTTCATAATGCATCGTAATCAAGTTCATATTTTATATAGTTCATTCCAAAGAAAATAATCCTCATTATAGTTTTAGAAGCTTTAACAAAAACAACCTTCGATTTATTAAATTTTGAATCTAACATCCAACTTACATAATTTGCGCCACTACTTTCCATATCAATTATCATTTATTAATCTTACAATTCGTTAATTTTATTTTAAGGGACTCATTTTTCAATCAGTTCTTCCTTTTTCGTTTTATCCATGTTAATCATTCAAATGTATTTAACTTTACATAATTTGGTTTTCATTACTCCGGCTATCGCATTGCGTAAAATCCAATTCATTTGTAAGAAATCTTTGTTGTGTTTAGAATTCCCCAGCATCTCATTTTTAGTGAAGATAGAGTCATTGGATGGAACAAAATGCGCACCAAACATACTCTCATTTAGTAAGTTGTCTCTTTTCAGTTTCTATAATTTTTGGAATTTTAATATCTATTATAAAGACGGTCGAACGTACAGTCTACCGTCTATGTTAGACGATTATGTATTTAAAAGTATGATAATTGAACAGTTTCTTCAAATGTACTTTTAACATATTTTATCATAG
>JAGDYQ010000034.1:6069951-6136361 GCA_021962125.1 Bulinus truncatus
CGATGCACTTGTCAAACAGTTCATGGAAGGTTTGACATTACAGAAGACATCAATCAAAAAAAGTTGTTCATTTGTGACTACAGATTTTGGAAGAAATTCCAGTGAAAAAGGATTTTGTGGTAAGGACACATGAACACAATAATATCAACTAGGTGAAAAAAATTATATATATATATATATATATATATATATATATATATATATATATATGTGTGTGTGTGTGTGTGTGTATATATTTGTTTCCCTTTTTGATCAAATATCGTAAGACCTCGCTTAATGCGGGTATACTTTCCATCAAAGTAGAGCGTAATATGAAACAGCGTTAAACGAGTTTATCTCATCATGTAAATAATGGGGTTAGGGGAAGATGGGTAGAAAATGGTCTGGTATTTTAATATTAAATTTATTATATATTTTTATAACAACAAACAAAAATGTATTTCTTAGAAATATAGACACATAATAAACGAATATACAAATAAAAATTTAAAAAATTCTTAATCATTATGTTTAATTTTAGATCATTCAGTCTCTTCTGTATTTCTGTTCTACTTAAAAAAAGGGATGTTCTACTTGGTTCACTAATTCCTTGAGCTCATCATTAGAAAGACTTGCTGCTGTTTCTTGTACTATTTCTTCAACATCTTCCACATTTACTCACATAAACCGGTTTGTATCGACAGTAGTTACAATAACGTCAACACATGTTTGAAACGATAAAAATACCTTCGTACAACACCGCAACATATAAACGAACAGCTTCGGAAAATCGGTGAGCCTCAAAAGCTGCGCGTGCGATTTCGGAGAATGCCGCAATTCAAATAAAAGAGCGAGGTCTTTCTGTACTTATTTTTATTGTATTTATAAAAAGTTTTTTCTGTATCATTTATTAAGAGAACAATTTTTGTTCATTTAGATATAATGCCAATCCTCGGGTTACAAATTTAATACATTCAAATAACCAATTCTTGAAACACTTTGTGCGTGTTCTTGTGACGAGATTTCGGGAATAGAGGTTTTATTGTAGTATCGTAATTTACAAAAACATTAAGATTGTATTACTTTATATCTCTTGAAGTTAAACTCAACTATTTATATCTAATAGTAGTTTATTTTTTACCTATTTCTCTTTTTTTATGAAAATTTTACCAGTAAAAATTATACTGTAGAGTTTGTCTCAACATTTTTAAAAAGTTTCACTCTCTGTATGTTTGTATTATTGTTGTTGTTCTTTATTTCGACTAAACAGCTGTGTGCACCGATAGCTCTATTTTTTGTTGGCATATCTGGACAGCTGAAACCTGTGGCCATCCAGCTATTCCAAAAACCTGGACCAAAGAACCCGGTGAGAAATTTTATTTAACCCTGTAATTCTAATGTTGCCCTAAAAGATCTAAAATAGATCTCATGTGGTGCGTGCATGTTTAACTTTGCTTGATTTTTTATTATTATAATCTCTTTTATATTCTAAATTTAGATCTTCACACCCAGAAGTCCTTCTCTGACATGGACATTGGTCAAGATGTGGTTCAACAATGCGGACTGTGCTTACCATCAAGCTTTGACCCACCTTGGTCAGAATAAGTCACTTTAATCACGTGTCTCGATAGTCTTGTATCTGTGCATTCTGTATTTGTAATAGTATTGTATGATTTGTCAAATTCAGCTAAAAATAAGTGGCAAAATAGCTGCAACATACCAAAAGATTTTGGTTACTCAGAATAGCTATTAATGTTATTACTTTCAGAATTCTTGTTTATCTGCGAATCTAACATAATACCATCATGAAGAATTTTACAGTTTTCTATACAGCAAATTAATGAACATTACAATGTGAAACATCCTGCATATTTCAGCATGCCCGTTTTATGTACTGACTACAGTTTTTTTCAAGCCCTATACATAAAGAGGATGATGTAGTCATAAATTTCAATAAGCTGACTTAATTATAAGCCTGTTACTGACTTTTATTACACTTGCTTTGAAATGTGTTAAAAAATTTGAAATCAATTATCACCAACTTCTTAAGCCAATTGATTTTAAATTTTGAACATTTGAGCATACTTGATGAGAGTATACTTTTTTTTTTAAAGTTCGTGTTAATTCATTTAATTCTTTGGTAGCCCGATGGTAATTACTTTTTTTTTAATAATGTTTTAATAAAGAGGAAAATTTCAGAAAGATATTATATCGTCTCAAGTTGAGCATAAGTTTATAAATATGCTGAGTTCTGAAGTTTTTGTTGTTTTTTTTCAGTCTAACGCGCAATTTACTTAATACTGTACAAAAACTTTACAACAAAAGCAATTAAAAATATTTTTAACAGTATGAAGTATACAAAATATCCAACAACACTATTTTCACCACTATTCAAATAAAAGCAAGATATATACTAACAATTACATTTAAATATGTTTTTATTAAAATGGCTTACATCATGCATATATTTATATACATTTTATTGACTAACTAAAAGCGTGTGTGCCAAAAAGTAAATGAAATAATTAATCTAGCTATATTCAAAATTAAACCAACAAGATGTCTCTTCAATTAATGTCACAAACGCGTTTGTTCGAAATGAGATTGATTTTATAAGCTTTTGTCTTATTTTTATGTCTGAAGATAGGAATTAATGTGATATATATTTTAAACTCAGTGCATATGTAGTACTATTTAAAATATTTATTATAAGTATGTGGCATTTATTGAAATTTAAATGCGTATTCTGAATTGAGACAATTTAACTTACGAATTATTAGGTACACTGTTCAAAATATTTTCAAATAAAAGTTTATTTTTGTTACAGGATTCACTCATCTTCTGATGGAGTCATTTTCCCTGGCAACTCAACGCAATCTCTCACATTCTCACCCTGTTTATAAAATCCTGGAACCGCACTTTCTGTACATTATGGCAATCAATAGGTAAATCTATTTCGCACATAGGGATCTTTGAAATATATTGCTGTTTTTTTTTCTTTGTATATTGTGTTTTTATGTAATTCAGGCATTTTTCGCATTTATTTACATAACTGTTAAATTAGATTCGAGCAATGTAAATTTTCACCTCTACCCCAGCAGTATGCACTTTTTGACTGCATAATTAACTTTCTTTATAATGATTTTACTTATTGACTGCATCATTAGCTTTCTTTATAAAGATTTTACTTTTTGACTGCATAATTAACTTTCTTTATAATGATTTTACTTATTGACTGCATCATTAGCTTTCTTTATAAAGATTTTACTTTTTGACTGCATAATTAACTTTCTTTATAATGATTTTACTTATTGACTGCATCATTAGCTTTCTTTATAAAGATTTTACTTTTTGACTGCATAATTAACTTTCTTTATAATGATTTTACTTATTGACTGCATCATTAACTTTCTTTATAACGATTTCACTTATTGACTGCATAATTAACTTTCTTTATAATGATTTCACTTATTGACTGCATCATTAGCTTTCTTTATAATGATTTCACTTATTGACTGCATCATTAACTTTCTTTATAATGATTTCACTTATTGACTGCATCATTAGCTTTCTTTATAATGATTTTACTTATTGACTGCATCATTAACTTTCTTTATAAAGATTTCACTTATTGACCCTGCATCATTAACTTTATTTATAATGATTTCACTTATTGACCCTGCATCAGAGCAAGTAATGGGTCACTGAGCTTGACCCATGCATGACCCATATGACCCATCAAGTTCTCGACCCAGGCCCATCATGACCTATGACCCATTGAAGCAAGCTGCTAACATGGGACATATTAAAATTGTTTAAAAGTAAAATGGTACCCCCTTAAATTAAATAATTAAATAGTAATTAAATTAAATTAAATTGTAATTAAATTGACAATATCGCTGCAAGTGTTTCACATATAATGTTCTATACAAACGTATAGAGAAATGGCACGTTTTGTTTTCGTCGCAAAATTAAAAAAAAAATCGCCGCGATAACGGGTTTTTTAGGGTCCGGCGGAGACTAAGGATGGGTCGTGGGTCAGGGAACATTGACCCATGACCCATGTGATCCATCCAATTTTGCAACCCATTTGACCCATGACCCAGTGATCCATTAATTGCTCTGCCCTGTATCATTAACTTCCTTTATAATGATTTTTTAAACGTCATTGTTTACAATAATATTTTTTTTTTGTGAAAAAAAAAATAAACTGTAAAGTTATAACGTGATCTTTGCTATTGACCATCTGTGTTATCAATAGATAATAGTTTCTAATTTTATAATTTTATTTTTTTTTTACGTTACTGATTTAACTTGGAGCTAAACGACATGTCTGTTGATTTAGTCTTGCAGTCACACAACTGGTCAATGATGGCGGATGGGTGGACATGACAATGAATTACGGCAACAAAGGGATGTATGCACTGATCGTCAAGGCGTAAGGATAAAATCTGACCATAATAGACATATATATATATGTGTGTGTGTGTGTGTGTGTGTGTGTGTTAGAGAGCTGCACGGAAGTCAAAATCACACCCAGTCCCACCAACTCCCGCATTTTCAAAACCAGTCCCGACCGCTCCCAAAAGAAATTCTCCCCAGTCCCACCCGGTCCCACGAAAATTTTTCCCAACCCCATCAAAAAATATTCTATTATAACTGATAAATAATGGTTTAAAATTTGTTTGTAGAAATCCTCTCAAAAAACATACATAAAAAAACATTTAAGATAATAAGTAAAATAAACAGTTCTACAGTTTAAGTCCATGTATAAATAAGAGGCCATTAACACTTTCTGGAGATTTTTTTCTCCACAACATCACCCAAATGCCTTGAAACAGTTGTGGCACAAGGCAAAATCTCATTAACAGGAACATTCCCATATTTTGCACCAATGTTTATCAACTTTGCAGCCAATTCTTGGAAACCACAGCCTTCGACAAATGAAAAGGGCCTGATGTCTTTAGCGCACATTGAAACAATGGTGTTTGTGATTTCTGTTTTAACCTGAACTGGAACCTGTTTAACAATCTTCTCTTGACTTGGAATGAAGCAAGTCATTGATGTATTTTTCGGAATAGTGATCTGTTTATACAAAATTCGAGATGCGAGAGTCCTGGGTTCGATCCTTGGTGAGATGCATGGAATTTTCCCAGGTGAAATTTGGTACAAAGTCGTCCCACAAGTCCACCCAGCTTTAAATGGTATCTGACTTTAGTTGGGGAAGTAAAGGCGGCTGGGCGTTGTGCTAACTGCACAACCCCTTCACATGCCGAGGTTATTCTACACTTCATCTGCCCCGATGGCCGTTAGGGCTAAGGGAACTTTTTTACTTGAAGTTATTTCAGAACGAATCTCTATTTTTTTTAATGTTTAAATAATATTTTTTTATGGAATGTGTCTATTAAACAAATAAAGACTTTACAGTATTTATAATGAAACAATGGTAATAAAACAGTGCATGGAATTACATGTAAAAGAAAACATTCCTATTAACAGGTACAAAGATTGGAGGCTGGATGTTGATGGAACTTTGCCTGAAGAACTAAAGAGAAGAGGAGTGAGTACATGTTAATCCTGTTATGTCCACACAAATATTTACATGTATGTGCAGTGCAGACTGCCGCCTCCTCATCTGTTTAACTTAACGTGTTCACATACATTTACATTGCCGTATTTATATCGCTTTTCTTCTCCGATCGACCGTCGAGTGCACTACGCTCAATCTGCCCCGATGGCCTGTTAGGAATAGGAGAACTTTACTTTTTTTTTTATATTAACCATCCATATCGACACAAAATGGAAAGCGGAGTGAAGGGTCACATATGTGCTCTCCCCCACACAAAAACACACATTTCACCCTTCTCTCACCATGTAAGTCTTTAATGTTTGTTAGAACGTGTCACGACAGTGGTGGCGCACATGAAACCGATGAGAGCTACTTTAAGGGATTTTAGGGAGTAATTATATTTTTCTTAAAAGTCGCACCATGGCTAATTTATCAAAATATAGTGAAAAGATTGATAGAAATGGAAGCCGCTTAAAACTCATCGAAGATCACCATGAGACAGTAAGAGTAGCATTAGACAGTAGGAGCAGCATTAGGCAGTAAGAGCAGCATGAGGCAGTAAGAGCAGCATTAAGCAGTAAGAGCAGCCTGAGGCAGTAAGAGCAGCATTAAGCAGTAAGAGCAGCATGAGGCAGTAAGAGCAGCATTAAGCAGTAAGAGCAGCATGAGGCAGTAAGAGTAACATTAGGCAGTAAGAGCAGCATGAGGCAGTAAGAGAAACATTAGGCAGCAAGAGAAGCTTGAGGCAGTAAGAGCAGCATAAGGCAGTAAGATCCGCATGAGGCAGTAAGATTAGCATGAAGCAGTAAGAGCAGCATGAGGCAGTAAGAGCAGCATTAGGCAGTAAGAGCAGAATGAGGCAATAAGAGCCTCATGCGGCAGTAAGAGCAGAATGAAGCAATAAGAGCAGCATGAGTAAGTAAGAGCCTCATTGGGGCTACTCCTAATTTGGAACTGTAGTCCCTGATAAAACGAGGTCAGTTTGATTTTGCTAGCTGGACTCTCATGATTTTTAATGTTTTAATGTTTTTTTTTTATTTATTTACAAATTGCAGACTACTTACACTACACTAGTATACAGTTCTTAATTGTGATATTAATATTTGGTTTGGATTTATTGTTTTTGCGTTAAACTGTATCTCAGTTTATTTTTGTATGGAATAGTTTTGAATCAAGTTAATCAACTTTACAAATGTAAATATAAAAGACTGGGTTTCTGTTGATTGAAATGGTATCCAAATTTAGCACTTAAAACTGCAAAGGCTCCTGTAGGTTTTGTGAGGTTTACAGCTCATTTGACCAGGTGTTTAAGTGGTGATTCACCGTTGATCTCACCTTTAAACAAGACTAGCTGTTTAATATATTAAGAACACATTATTAGCACAAGTAATGTTATTTTGGACCATGACTGTTACTTAATGCTTATGCTTAGAGCCTTATAGCATTCCTAGAATTTTCTGCATTGGGCTTATTAAAAAAAAACCTACGAAGTACTTAACACAATCATTATGGAACCAAAGACTAATATGATTGTGTACACTTTATATAGGCATATTCCATTTTTTAAAAAATCTATAAAGTACCACACATAAACTTCATTGTGAAATGTGTAAGAAATTTTGCGTGTTTTGAGCGATAGTTTAATGCATATTTTGTAATTTTTGTGGCATATCTTGTTTGATTTATTTAGGACTTAAATTCGTGCGTATTTTAGTTCATTTCTTTGGGAATAGAAATCGACACTAAATAATAAGCTTTCGTTAAAGATCTGTCTAGTAAAAAGATTTTACCATGTTCAATTGTGTTTATAAACACAAATAATAGGTCACTTTAACAACAAATAAATGTGTGTTTTTCTTCACTAGGTCGACAACCCGGATGTTCTCCCTGGTTACCACTACAGAGACGACGCCATGTTGTTGTACAACGCTATCAACAAATATGTCCATGACTATCTGAAACTGTATTACTGTATGTTGGATATTAGTCTATTATTTAGATGCTATACATTTTTGTAGTACAGAAACTCATAAACTTTCTCTTAGTCTCACAAACATAAATCAAGTATGTAGCATGATTGGGTGCAACATGAGAGCTTTTGGCCTTTAAACAAGTTTAATTGACAGCAGCACGTTAGGGGTCGAAGACTTTCTTGCTGTTGTCTTGCTCACACACAGACACACATAGACACACAGATACACACAGACACACAGATACACACAGACACACAGATACACATAGACACACAGATACGCACAGACACACAGATACACTTAGACACACAGCTACACATAGACACACAGATACGCACAGACACACAGATACACACAGATACGCACAGACACACAGATACACACAGACACACAGATACACATAGACACACAGATACACACAGACACACAGATACACATAGACACACAGATACACATAGACACACAGATACACACAGACACTCAGATACACACAGACACACATAGACACACAGATACACATAGACACACAGATACACACAGACACACAGATACACACAGACACACAGATACATACAGACACACATATACACACAGATACACACAGACACACAGATACACACAGACACACAGATACACACAGACACACATAGACACACAGATACACATAGACACACAGAAACCACACAGATACACACAGACACACAGATACACATAGACACACAGATACACACAGACACACAGATACGCACAGACACACAGATACACACAGACACACAGATACACATAGACACACAGATACACATAGACACACAGATACACACAGATGCACACAGACACACAGATACACATAGACACACAGATACACACAGACACACACAGACACACATAGACACACAGACACAGATA
The DNA here is from genome assembly GCA_021962125.1 of Bulinus truncatus. Lineage (NCBI taxonomy): Eukaryota > Metazoa > Mollusca > Gastropoda > Planorbidae > Bulinus > Bulinus truncatus. The sequence goes on from JAGDYQ010000034.1 coordinate 6,078,379, forward strand.
CACACAGACACACAGATACACATAGACACACAGATACACACAAACACACAGACACACATAGACACACAGATACACACAGATACACACATATATACACAGACACCATAATACACACACAGAGACACACTGATATACACACCACACACGGTCACACAAAGAAACAATGATACACACACAGACACACACACACACACACATATATATATATATATATATATATATATACAGATATATACATACCAAGATATACAGACACATAAAATAATATGTGTATTTAAAAAACATGCCTTTTAAAAGCAAGAAGCTAAATAAGTTTAGAAACAGGGTTGTTTGGTTTCATGGTTAGCTTAACTAATTGTGTTTTGCCCCAGGCTAGTGGGCTATTGTCATTTAAATGAGTCAAGGCTATAGTCTAAATAGTCTCGAGTAGCTCATGACGTGTGTGTATCGGTTATTGTTATCATCAGAGAAATCAAAATAATTCCAAAGCTAGAATAAGTTTAATTATATTTGTGTCACAGCTTCCCCTGAATTGGTATCAGATGATCACGAGCTTCAGAGTTGGGCTCAAGAACTTGTTAAAGAAAGAAATTTTGATAAAGGTGGAATGGGGATTAAGGTAATTATTTAAAAGTTAGGGGACGTATTTCATATGTATATATATATAAATATATATATATATATATATATATATATATATATATATATAAGCAAAACAAAAAAAGGTAGCAGAAAAAAAGAAAGTGTACAAAAGAGTATCTCGTTGTAATTTTTTGTATTACTCTAAATTTTTCAAGGGAATTCCAGGAAATGGCAAGCTCAGCACGGTGGAACAGATTCAGCAAATAGTTACAAGTGTTATCTTTATCTGCAGTGTCGGACACGCTGCCACCAACTTTCCACAGTACGATGAATACGCCTTCCCTCCTGTCTATCCCGCTACTTTGTTAGGGAAGCCTCCCACGGATCCAGTAAGTTTTGTCATTGTAGTCTTTTAGCCAACCAATTTAAAGTTTTATAAATCATGTTAATTGTCACTTGTTAGAAACTGTGGAATTAAATCTTGGCACATGATAATAACGAGTCCACTTTCCATCACTCCATTTCGTGTTGTCTTTGGTTTTGCACACACAAAAAAAAAAATAAAGTACATAAAGATACGACTCAAAGATTTCATAAAGAAATACAAACCCGAATTTTATTTAAATTAATATTTTTTCGTAACATGTACAGCTGACTTTAATTTTAAATACATCAGCTGTATTTACAAATTATGCAAATACTAGATCAATAGCCCGGTACCCGGACCGGCGAGTGACTCCTTATAATTGAGTTGTATCCCTTTGACCATCTTTACTAATTCCCCAGTCTATTTTTAGCCGCGGAAGTTATACACACGTACGCCAGGCTAGCCGATTATGTATTAGATTACTATTAGTTTAAGGAAATGAATGTAACTGTTTATTACTTTATATCACGTGACAGAAAGCCATAGTCACAGAGCAAGACATTCTCAAGTGTTTACCAAACAAAGAGATGACTTTGGAAATTATGACCATGACAAAAATCCTTAGCACTAAAGGAACAAAAAGTCTGGGAGATTTTGAGGTTGAATACATTGTGGACCCCAAAGCAGTGGCCGTAGTAGAGAGGTAAGGTCATTGTCCCATTTAATGCATGACACTAGTTCCATACAAAGATAGTTTATTTATTTTATTCTACAGCAGTGATTCTTAAAATGTGGGTCGCTTGCTGACTAGAAGTGGGTCGCTTGCTGACTAAAAGTGGGTCGCATGCTGACTAGAAGTGGGTCGCATGCTGACTAGAAGTGGGTCGCTTGTTTATGTAATAATTACTTAGTCGATAATATATACCATCAATTTTATTTTTTATTAAATATGGGTCACAAAAACTGAACTGTTTTTCAGTAAGTCCCTAATTGCAAAAGTTTAGGAACCACATTTTTGGGTTATTATCGGAGTACAATCATATCTGGAGTACAATCATAGCTGGAGTACAATCATGGCTGGCTGAATGCCTTTGCACTCCATGGATCTTTGCTTTTCTCTTATCCCAATGTTAATGTAATATTAATATCTCATTTTTCAGATTGGCCGTTACATAGCCAATGCTATGGCTAGGAAAATTAGGTCACCGCCCAGGGCCTCAACAACCGATTATGGCCCATATTCAATTAAATATCTGAAGTTTCTGTCTATAGCCTCCAAAGACCTATGAAAAGAACTAGATTGTCATCGGAGTAACAGCATAACGGTTTACCCCGCCGAACATTATCATATTACGAAGTTTCTGTTTTGATAGCGAAACGCAATTGATAAAGCTGGACTTTAATGGCACTTTTAATATCCTGATAGCGTATAAGCCTCCATAGCATTCTTTCCATTTTCATTCTTTCCGAAATACCATTACTATATTTTCACCACCAATACTAATATAATTAGGTTTATATTGTTAAAAAAATCTTTTTTGTTTACATTTTTTTTAAATTCATAAAAATGTAATAAACGAGTAAAAAAATGTTATCTACAAATATTTCTATAACTTATCATAAAATAGTTAACAAATGAATAATATACTAACTGGCTTGTTTTTATCCACTCACCATCTAGAATTAGTGACACTTTTGTACGGCGGCGTTTCTTTTAAAAAATGAATAAAGATCAGTGGCGTATTTAACGGAACGTGCAAAGAAAATGTGTTTACCCTTTTATGCCTCTACTAGATCAAAGGCCCGGTACCCGGACCGGCGAGTGACTCCTTATAATTGAACTAGATATTAAGCCCGGCGTTGCCCGGGAAATCTAGGTGTAATGTTAAACCCCTTCCTAATCAATTTAATTAATTTAATTAGGTGCTGATTTATGCCACCTTCCTAATGTGCAGAAATGACCTACATTTCATAAGTCAAAAGATGTGGCTGCCATAACCAACAAACCATCATCAAAAAGTAATCCATCGAGGGAACAATAACCTCCAGTACACAATGTTAACAAACTATAATAACTGAGCATGATTATCAAATGCGCAGCCGATTTACGTGAAATCAAGTGCAGAATTATTATTTTTTATTTGACGTCACAGAGGATTTTTATTTATAGCGTTTTGCCCTGAAATCTATTTATAGTTAAAATCGACACATAGCATTAAAAATGCACTAAAAAGTAAAAAATAACTACTTTACTATTCATTTAGCAGCGCGAAGGCACGATACAGCACTCATTGGGAAATGACGTCATAGAGGATTTTTTTTTAATTTATAGCGACGGCGCTCCCATTCTGCAAAAAAAAAATTGTACCATCGGGACGTCATAGGTCATAGGTTATTTACGAACGCGCTCACTATTGACCTAGTCTGATTAAAATGCTATCTGTTGTAATAAAAACTAAAATAATTTGAATGATATTATATATTATTATTATTATTTAATATTTAGGACTTTTACATTTCATAATAAAAAACCACAGAAACTATTTAAAACTGTAGATTTTTTAAAAAGAAATATCGAATCGAAACAACGCCATTTTGAATTATGTTTTCGTGACCTCGCTGGTCACGTGATTACTTTATCAAATACTATTGTTATTCTGGAGGTCGTTGATTTATAGAACGGATTCCCCACACACCGCCCGCCGCCGCGACCCGGACAAGCTTAGCTGCTTTATAAGTTAGATTGTATCCCTTTGACAATCTTTACAAATTCCCCACTCTATTTTTAGCTGCGGAAATTATACATACGTACGTACGCCAGGCTAGCCGACTATGTATTAGATTTAAGGGCAAAATATTTCTTTGCTGCGCCGATTAAATAAATAATAGTCACAACTCCCCGTGCTGTAAAAAAAAAATAATTTTTGACATCAGACACGTGTAACTCTAGTCTAGAAATAAGAAACACTTTACGTTAATAAAAAAACAACAAAAGTAATTGTTCATTGTTGTTTGTTTCAGATTCCGGAAGGATATTTCTAAAATAAGTAAGACCATCAAAGAGAGAAACACACAGAGATGTCCCAAGTATAAATATCTTGATCCTGAGTTCATCCCAAACAGCATTAGCATCTAAGATAGAAGTGTCATCATTGTACAATACAGTGTTTACATCTTTTTTCTTTACTTATTTTGCTTTATATTTATTTATATAACACCATCTGCATAAGAATATATATTTATATACATGAGAGAACGACAGAAAGAGAGACAGAGAGTGTGATGGGAGGAGAGCGAGTGAATAATAGAGCTAAGACCCGTAATAGAGTATAAACACACACTTGACCAGCTGACCTTATCATAGCAGTTGCGTCATTCTGTGCTGGATGGTTCTCCGGATGTTTACGTCGTTTTATTATTTGTTGTTATTGAATTTTGAAACAATGTTAATATATATATTTATGCTTTTATTATTTACATTAGGGTAAAAAAAAATTAATTTTTTTTTTTCAATGGTTAAGATTCTTTGTGAAAAATCTTGATTTAAAAAGTTGCCACTCAATCACAAACTATAATCTAAATCACACCCCCCCCCCACTTTTTACCAGTTATATACCCACGGTCAACTAAATATCATGCCCATCAGCTGCAAATGGTCAACATGTGACAACTTCAATTAAGCTATAGTTACGGTAAGAATGTAGTTTGACTGCATAATTAACATAGAAACAATCGGTGATGGTGAAGGGGGAAGGTGCGCTGGGAACGCAGTCACGAACACAAACAATTTTTGTTAAAAACCGCGGAATTGAGGCTCAACATAGACCCAAAATTGAAAGTGTTTAGTTCTTGTTATAGTTCATATTATAGCTCATGTTATAGTCTTGAGCCTTATGCTATGCATTTTAAAAACATAAATTGTTATACTTTTTATTATAGTTCATGTTATAGTTCATGTTATATCATTGAGCCTTATACTATGCATTTTAAAAACATAAATTGTTATACTTCATATTATAGTTCATGTTATAGTTCATGTTATAGCATTGAGCCTTATGCTATGCATTTTAAAAGCATAAATTAAAAATTAACGATGTATTTATAAATAAAAAAAAAGTTTAATATTTTCTTCCAATCTTTTTAAATGATGATCAGATGTCGGAAGAATTTCTCACAATGTAATGGAATGGTCGGTGAATTGATTGAAAACACCCTTCCCCTTTCCCCCCTCCGTATGTATTCAACTGGTCTGTACAGGTCAAGGTAAACATTTCGGGTTGGTTTTATCTTAACTTTTTAAAACTGAACGAATAAAGCTCGCGGAATGTTGATCAATTGATAAATGTTGCTGATAAATGAAGCTCGATTTGAAATTTTCAAAGCTCTAATGGAGAATAAAATATTTTCAGCAAATTTTTCATATTATTTTTTGCAGAGAAATAGATTTGTGTAATGCGTCTCTGCCATATAGAAAGGTAGACATAGTGTTGAATTTAATAGCACGAATAAGAACGCTTTTATATTCATTTATTTATTCTGGAAATAAATTTAGGATTCTGTACTGTATTTTTTTTTTTTTAAATCTCTCTTGGTCTTAAAGAATCGACTTTTAGTCGTAAACCAGATATCAAAAGCCTTAGAAAAATTAGTTGTTTTTTTTTTTTCAATGATTATAGTAAGTGTAATTTTAATCTAAAAAATCGCTCTGGAGCACATATATGTACAAAGCACAGATTTCATTAAAAAAAATTACTTTAAAGGCCTGTTTTCTCATTTATTGTTTATATAATGCATGTTTTTTTTTATATTTCTTTATATACTTTTCTTTATTAAAAAAGTTATTAAAAATCATGGAATTAAATGTTATTGCATTTATGTTGAATTAAACGTGTTATCTTCAAATAATAAGAAACCCATATTATAAATAAAAATTTAACAACCTTAGGTTGAAAGTCGAACTTTCTCAACGCATTGAAATCCACTCAATGAATCTTTTCCCATGTAAAGACGTGATAGATCAGAGACTGTGACACGGTTTATTTGTTGTCGGTTAATGAACTGTGAACTTTGTCCCCTTGAACTATTGTTGCACGGGTCAATTATATTATATCACAACTTGAACTACTTGTAGCATGGCTTAGTTGTTGTCATGTTACAATAACCAATAATGTAGCATGACTCCGTTATTAAGTTACAACTATAAGTACTGTCGCAAGGCTCAGTTTTCATGTTATAATTATAAATACTGTAACATTGCTCAGTTATCAAGTTACAACTATAAATACTGTAACATTGCTCAGTTATCAAGTTACAACTATAAATACTGTAACATTGCTCAGTTTTCAAGTTACAACTATAAATACTGTAACATTGCTCAGTTTTCAAGTTACAACTATAAATACTGTAACATTGCTCAGTTTTTAAGTTACAACTATAAATACTGTAACATTGCTCAGTTATCAAGTTACAACTATAAATACTGTAACATTGCTCAGTTATCAAGTTACAACTATAAATACTGTAACATTGCTCAGTTATCAAGTTACAACTATAAATACTGTAACATTGCTCAGTTATCAAGTTACAACTATAAATACTGTAACATTGCTCAGTTATCAAGTTACAACTATAAATACTGTAACATTGCTCAGTTTTCAAGTTACAACAATAAATACTGTAACATTGCTCAGTTATCAAGTTACAACAATAAATACTGTAACATTGCTCAGTTATCAAGTTACAACCATAAATACCGTAACATTGCTCAGTTATCAAGTTACAACCATAAATACCGTAACATTGCTCAGTTATCAAGTTACAACCATAAATACTGTAACATTGCTCAGTTATCAAGTTACAACCATAAATACTGTAACATTGCTCAGTTATCAAGTTACAACTATAAATACTTTAACATTGCTAAATAATTTAACAAATAGAAACTACTCTATCAAGACTCCGTTATCATTTCACACCTTGAGGTATTAAAATGCAAAAATGCCTTTTACCTTAAGCCAAAATCATTTGTAACGTTTGAACAGTGGAATGTTAGGGTTGTTTTTTGAGCCACAGAGAAAAAACAACTGCAATGATCAGTTCATGCACATGATGATGGCAGGCATCATGTAACAACTCCTCTTGCAACCATTTATATGCCCCCTTAGTAACACCAGTGTTGACGGATGTTGTGTCAAAACACATACCAATAATCTCATCAGATACCTCAAATAGTCTTAACAGCTGTATTGTTGTATTGGCTTGTGCCTTACCAGCACGGTTGGTATTTTAGCTAATCCTAAAATCTTCTCAACTTCTTTCCCAGTTAAAACTACAGCTAATCTGTCTACGTGTGACTGCAGCTCTGGATAATCTGTAGTTTCATCCATTATCTTTCCGTCCCAGTGAATGGCCAATGGGCATTTACTTATAAATTGAAATTCTGATTTCAAATTTCTTGTCTGGCATCGAACCCTCTGACAGAAGCCTCTTGTTGTAAACAGGAATCTTAATTCCAAAATCGTCGTAATCTTTACCTTCATCCTCACTTTCGCTGTTGTTTGTAGACCAAGAAGTAACAGCAGCCTTCCGATGTCTTCTTTCGTCTTCAACTACTCTTTCATTCTCTTAGACTGCTTTTCTTTATGAAGATCGTTAACAGTTACATCAATGCTTTCGGATATTGTCTTCTTCAGTACCTTGTGATTTTAGAAAACCATCTTCATGGCTTGACCCAAGACATTACTAGGCAGACAAAAATCAACAAATCTTCAGCTATTCCACTTGCCAATACAATTTGTGAATTACCACTTGATGTGGATGCCATGTCAATTCAATAATTTGTAGTTAGTCAAAAACTACTTTATTATCCAGCAAACTTGAATAATAAAATTAGTTATCTAAAATTCAAATATCATGGCATACTTTTGATTTTACAATGAACTAAAATTGCACTATAGCAAAAGCAAGCAAGCGACACATCAGAACTGCCTCATTATCTCGTACAGTGAAACTTCGGGTCGCTTGAGCGACCTCTAAAAGTGGTCATTTTTTTCGAAAAGTTTAGTTTTTCTTGATGTGCCGAAAGGAAAAAAAAATGAACCACAATGCATTAGAATCGGAGTTTTTTTTACCATGCATTGATGAATCACCCTAACGGCGCATGCGCTCCCCAACTAATGTCAGATACTGGTTTACCTGGCTGGACTCGGGAAATTACTCCTGGATCCTAACAAAATCCTGTATCTCTCGGCAAGGATCGATTGCGAGAATTACAGGTCGACAGTACAACGCCAACACCACACAACCGTCCTTGCTAGACGCTTAGTGTTGGAACCACTGTGCTTTTATTATTTTCACTAATAGCTTTCGGTTGTCTCAGTGTTGAAACCAGTGTGTCTTTATTAAGATAACTTATAACTTTCAGTAGACTCCTTAGTTACTGCCTGTTAAACAATAAGTCTCACCCTACGTAGATTATGTCTCTGACTCAATAATGTTTCATCAGGAGAGAATTGTAAATAATAATTTAAGACTCCATCAAAATAGGAACTTAATTATGAGCGTGTGTACTGAAGTTCGTTTATGTGGTAAATCGCAATAGAATGACTTAGAATGGAAGGCTAATGAAAAGATACGATATTGTGTCTATAGGTACACAGACTGGAGACTCGATGTAGATGGAACTTTACCTGAGGACCTCAAGAGACGAGGGGTGAGTGTGGAACTTTACAATCAGCTTGAGATAGTTTGTTTTACAATCTTGATATTATGTCTTGTTAGTAAATGTACATGGATTAACATTGATCACAACAAAGCACTAAATTCAGAATGATATTAACCGAGGTATGTACAGGACTATTTAGGAACAGGCATATCTAGTGACATGGCTATCATGGTGACAGACCTTATCTAATGGCAGGCCTATACAGGTAATAGGCTTATCAGATAGACAGGCTTATCAGAGTGATAGGCATATCTAGGTGACAGGCCTAACTAGTTGAAAAGACTCTATAGGTACAATTTGTATAATAAACTCGATGACTACAAAAAAGGGGGGGGACAATAAAAATTATCGATCAGCAGACCATCTGATAAAATGACACCTTTTTAAATCCAATTGGTGTTACTGGGCGGTGTCCTAAAGAAATCAACAAAAACTAATCAGTCACAGTTTAAAGTGAGTTCTGATGTCAAGTTCTCTATGTAGAATATGTAAATTGTATAACTACTATTGGAACTGTGTGTAAAGCCCTTTCTTTCTAAATACATATACATTGGCCGTGAGGGTTCTTGGCGTAGGTAAAATTAGACGTGTAACTGGTCAAAGTCTCACACAAACACCCTATCCAACTCCCCCCTCCCGCTCATCAATCAATTATCCACTATGGTACTAAAACTAGTAAAATAAACTTTATAATTTCAACACTGATTTTAAAATTATTTTTGCTCTTTTAAATTAAGCAGGAAGATGGTAAAATATAAAATGAACAATTTAAAGGCAATTTAACGATTAACACATTTGTATAAACAAACACATGTAAATATCATTCACTATTTCATTCTGCAGCTGGATGATCCTAACGTCTTACCCAACTACCACTACAGAGATGACGCCATGTTGTTGTACAACGCTATCAATAAATATGTCCACGACCATCTGGCTCTATATTACAGTAAGTTTTAGAAACAAATGTAAAAATTTTACATTTTTGTATTAAAACTTTATTTTACCAGAAACGTTCTAAAGCTGTTAAGGATTCTATGCTAAAATATTCTGCCCCCCCCCCCAGGCATGTTGGGGCTTTTTTGATATCAGAAGGGGCATTTTGTAAGTGGAGGTCATAGGTAGTTGCATAGTTGGGGCACTTTTGATATCAGAAAGGGGCATTTTGTAAGTGGAGGTTATAGGTAGTTGCATAAAATCGACTCTGTTGACACGATGAATAGTTACAAAAAAAACACCTTTATTTTCATTTAACCCAATATTTTTGTTGAAATTATTATTTTTTTTATTTGTTGGTATATTTCAACATTCATTTATGTTTTTTCATCATTTTATATTTATTTCGACAAATAAACAAGTAAATTACTATACATGTTGTAATCTTTTTTTAAAAAAATGTGAGGATTTCCTTTAGAAGCCAAAGTTGGACGCTTGTGAATGTAGCGATAACTTACTATATAATTGAATCACATTTGGTTGTATCAATGAAAATTCAACATTTAGTTTCCTGAAGCTCTATTTATCTTGTCACATATCATTTCCAAGTCTGACTAACAAAATATTCTAGGGGAAAGAAACACCAGCTAGTTGATTAAAGAACTATTTCGCTCAGTTACAGTTCCTTGCTTTTTTTTTAAAATTGTAGGAATACTTTAACTGTCAACCTATTTTTTTATTCTATTATTAAATTTCTTTTCTTAATTAAATCTTTTAAAGTATTTTTATTAAAATTAAAACCTTAACTGTGGCTCCCACTGACCTCATACCTGGCAATCACTGAACTTAGTCACAGCCAACTTTTTTTTTCATGTACAGCTTCAACTGAATTAGTTGCCAGTGATCATGAACTTCAAAGCTGGGCTCAACTACTTGTCAAAGAGAAAAACTTTGCTGAAGGTGGATTTGGAATTAAGATAATCAGACACCACAGAATCACCTTAATAATCAAATACAGTAATTAATAATTGTTATAGTTTTTAATGATCTCTTTTGTAATTTTAAACTACATTTCCTTTATCATTTCAGGGACTTCCAGGTAATGGAACTCTTAGTACTGTAGAACAGGTTCAACAGATAGTGACAAGTGTCATATTCATCTGCAGTGTTGTACATGCTGCTGCCAGCTTTGGACAATATGATGAATATGGTTTTCCTCCAAACTATCCTTTGACCTTATTAGGAGAGCCTCCAGTAGATACAGTAAGGCAACAACATATATCACAAGTCATAAAACAAAACTGTATACAGGTACTTGCAGGGATATGGCACACACAGGGACTGGCAGGGATATGGCACATACAGGGACTGGCGGGGATATGGTACAAAGGGGTGTAAAACACCCGGGCATCGGCCTCTGAGGGGCGACTTGTTCTTACCAAATTGACAGCAATTGTTCTAGGGGGCCTATGAACGTTTAAAAACAACTAGAAAAACTTATAATAATTATCTAAAAAAAAAGTGTACATAACAAACAATCAAAAGTTTATTATAGATCCCTTTGTTATTTTGTCATGATTTGAGTGGTGGAGCAGCGAAATACTGATTGCACCCGGCGGCAGATGAGCGAATCGCAGCTCTGACTGTAGATTAAAAATATTTAAAGTCAAACTAAATTACTGTCTATTTTAACCCGTCCTTATAAAGTAAGAGGTTATCTTTCTTTACCATATTTTTTTCTTGTTTCAAATCAAACTAAATTCTATAAACACAACAGAAGTTCGCTTAAAGAATTCAAATTGTTTGTTTCATTTATAGGTCGTCATAATACAGATAAAAAAAAATTTAACTAGTGTCAGGGTTCGATGTTGTGAGGGTTTGGTCTGATCTACTAACTGTGGAGGCGTTATGGTAGCGTGCATACAGCTTTCAATTCAAAGTAGTCAACAACACTGACTGCTGATTCATATTTTAATATGGACGTAAACTTCAAGGATAATATAAACAGTACTTCAAATATCATATTCAATTTCAGATAAAGACACATGATAAAGGCACATCTTCAAAAATAAATAAAATGCGTCTTACTAGTTTAAGATCAAAAAGTAACTGCCTCTATCTCCAAGGCTTGTATCTAAGCAAGTGACAAATGACGTCTTACTACGTCACATAACAACATACAAATTCATAATCACACTTTTTAAGTGACTATAGAATAAACAGACTATGCACAAACAAAATCAAACAGTGTATATTTAATTCAACTCTAACTCCTTCACGACTAGTATTAAATAAGTTGTATTGCTTTTGGTATTCGTTAGAGAAAGTCAACGTTGGTTTATAGATTTCATTATTTCAATACATTTTTTACAGAAAGCTGTAATGACGGAACAAGACGTTCTGAAAGCTTTACCTGACAAGAAAAAAACTCTCTAGAAATTCTCACAATGGCGAAAGTTTTAAGCACCAAAGGAACAAAAAGTCTGGGAGATTTTGAAGTCCAGTACATTGTTGACCCCAGAGCAAAGGTCATTGTAGACAGGTATGTATATACGTGTACTAGTGTCTTGTATTTGATACTGTCTTTTGGCTAGAACTAGACGCGTGAACCTAGTTGGAGAAATAGTACAGTAGTAGTTTGATCACGCTATTTGGTAGGCGCCGCCCACCACAGTCTTGATGGCGTCATTCCGCCATCTCGCTGGAGCTTATTCTGAGTTCTAGTGTATACGTCATTTGGCAGAGCACGTGCTTTATTTTAGCAGTTGTGAAACCAGTCTATCTTTGGGCATCGTAAGATGTGGATGGATGTTGTAGTTTTATCTAGAAAGTAGTTATCGTACTCCTCCTGAGTTAACCATTATATATGTCAGCTCATGAGCAAGCAGTTAATTATATTGAATTAAATATTATTATTATTATTGTTACTTCAACTGGAGTCAGTATATTAGTAATGTTCACTGTTGTTGGAACATCTACTACACGTTTAATAAAAGAACAAAAGAACCTCGCAACACTTACACCATTTTATTTATGTTCTAATGTGAAAATTAATTTTAACAACCTACAAAACTATGCTTCATTTATTTTATCTTTCAGTTTTCGCAAGGAGATTTCTGAAATAAGTCAAATCATCAAAACCAGAAACAAAGAAATACTTCCCAAATTTAAATACCTGGACCCAGAGTTCATCCCAAACAGTATTAGTATACAAGACAGAAAAAACTACTGTTTTCAAATTTTGTTTGTTTAAAAAACATTTTTGATATCTGATAAACTTATGGTTGTTGGATATACACATGTTCCGCATTCTTTGTGTTAGTATTAATATATTAAAACAGAACAATTCAAACTATACGTGGAGCTACATTGTTTGTAAAATATACACTTTGGTACGATTTATACAATACTTTTTTTTGTTTACTGTGATGAATTTTTGATAATTTTTTGTTTTGTTTACTGTGATGAATTTTTGTTTTACTTAGAGGGGGAGGTGTTTAAGTAATAAAAGTACTATTGGCTCTATTTAGACTATAAAAAAATTGTTTATTAATTTATTTTTGTACCATATTCTATAACTGTATATAACTTTCTGTCAACAAAACAGAGGTCATTACCGCAGAATAAAATATTGCGCCCCCCCCCCCCCCCGGAAAACCAAAAATTAAGAGTTTACAGGGGAGATAATCAAATATTTTTAAAGACAACGAAAATGAGATTTACTTTTCTTAACGTATGTCAAAAAGATTGATTTAAATATTTATATTTCTCCAGGGCTGTTAACAATACTAAAAAAAAATATTGGCAATACCAATACTGCCTGTAAAATATATTGGCAATACCAATACCAATACAATTTTAAAACCAGTATTGCAATACCAATACCAATATTTATTTATTATTGCCTTACCAATACCAATATTTGGGTCAATCGACGAATAAAATGCAAATACGTAATTCATTGCTCTATATCACTGACATCGATAAACGATAACATTTTTGGCTGATTTAGATGATGTATTTTTAACCAAATTTCGTTAAATAGTTAATAGGGTGGAGTGGAAATTTTTTAAATTTTTTATTCTAAAAGCTCAAAATGGTTGCCAAATGGTCTAAGTAGTTATGGCCTAAAATATGTAGTATAACGTTTACCGGTGCCCCAAAGGCCTTCAAACTTTAAAGGATACAAACTTTAAAGCATTATAACAATTTTGAATAAAATCAATATCTCAATAGTGATATTCGTAATGTTAATGTGCAAATATGAACAGTGCAACTAAATTATGTTTATGATATGATTTTACAATTTACAATAAGTCAGGTTCGTCGATTTTTCTTAAGGCAGGAGACAAATAACGTGACAGGAAGATGGTCTTCCACAAGTGCCTGTCACCATCTTTGCACGAAGGTTTTGTTTTAATGTCAAACCAAACATAGCCGTAAAACCTCACAATATAAGTTGAAAGTATTTGTAGCTCAAATGACTGAGATATCGTTGCAATATACAAAATATTCTGTTCGCCTTTGTCAGCCAGCATGTATGAGACAATTTGCCAGGATCGCGGCGAGCAAGATCATTGGAACAGTTGCCTCTAATTACAGTTTGACAGAAATATGTCCTTGCCAATATCCATTTCAGCATGAAGTTCCATTGGAAGAAAAAGACTTCTTGTTTGCCCTTTAGTTGACGAACAGCAAGACAGGCAGCCTTTCGTGACAGGGTATGATTATAATCTAACCAATGCACGGTTATTCCCAAAAAGCTGCGCCTCCGAGAAGTCCAGCAGTCTGCTGTAGTGCAAACACGATTCACCGTACACGGTGTATCTTTTGAGTTGTCATTTCTTCAACTTGAAACGTTCTACCAGCTGCATAGTAACGGTTTGTTGACAGGCTGGATACAGCCGGCCTTGTGTGATTTGGTGGATGAGACGACGGAAAGAGTCAATGTTGACATGATGCACAGATAGAACACTGTCCACTATGTAATCTACAACAAAACTATCAAGCTGTTGTTGAGTCAGCACTGAACAGGATTCTAGCTTGGTCTGTTTCAATTGAGGTCCTGAGTTGTTTTCATGTAATTGCTCACTGTGACGTTTCACACCACACTTCTCCTGTTGCAGTTCATCACAAAGTTTGCTGAATTTGTTAAGACATGACAGGTGCACAGCTGCAATTTTTTTCTTAAGATTCTGACGAGATGTGTTCACACAAGATATTGACTTTAGTTGACCACCAAACGAACATTTCTCACAACGATACAGCGAATTGCCTGCCTTTCAGCCGGACCAATGTACTGGAAGTATTCTTTTGGCACAGATAAACTACTGCTACCACCGGACACTAGTTGAGGAACTGATATAGTCTGCGAAGTTTCGGAAGTGTCGTGATCTACCATGGTTTAATGTCTCTGAAACAAACACAATGTTACATATTGTAACTATAGTTGGCAGACACATGACACATGCATTGGTAGTGGAATGGTGACATAAGTCACATGACCCAGCAAAGGCCAGCATTATATCTTGTCTAAAGTATACATTTATATTAATTTGCTAATTAACCTTTTTCACGGCAAATTTTTTTTCTTTTTTTTTTTTTGATTCTAATGTTTTATTTTTATTGAAAGCATTATTATAAGACATGTTAAAGTGAAAAAAGTTGAAAAATGTGAAAAAATTTAGCATTCGAGGCATGTTCCATTTTAGAAACATTGCCGACTTGGTGTACAATTTTTTAGGAAAAGCAAAAATTTTGTTGTTTTTTTTTCATTTGTATCATTTGTTACATGAAACACACCAAAAAATGTTGTTTATATAAATGAAATACAAGTTTATTTACACATATAACATAAAAAAATTAATTATGAGCTTATTATGAAAAGTTTGTGTTTATTAGATGAATAAAACCTTGAGGTTTCCATTTCAATTCTGAAACATGAATATTTCCAATTAATTTATTTGAAAATATGAATACAAGTTGAATTAAAATATACTAAAACTATTTTAAAACAGTAAAACATGGAAATATTTAATTAATATATTTGAAAATTTGAAAACAAGTATAATTGAAATAATTTTTAGTTTTGTAAAAAATGAACGCCAAGTTGGCAATGTTCCTAAAATGGAACATAAATTTCTAGACTAAAAAAAAATCTATTTGGATTTATATCAAAACTAATATAAATGTTTTTTTTTAGTTAAACCATGGATGCTTCTCAATTGAAAAAAAATGTAATAAAATTAAAAGAACTAACCTTTTAAAGAGACAAATTTGAAATATGACGTTAAAAAAAAATTGTTTTAAAATTATTTAGAAAATACGAAATGTTGAAAACATGGCTTCCATATAACAATGACAAACCATAGAAATAAATAAAAGTGGTTTTTATAAACTAGGATATGTATTTTTCAAGTTTACTAGAGAAATATCCATTTTAGGAACACTGCCTGGAAAAAAGGTTAAAGCAACAAGAAAACTATACAACTTACCCTGTGACTGTAGGCCTGTGTAACTGCCTGACGATACTTTGCAAACAACAATAAACACTCAAGAAAATTATTTAATGCAACCGGAAAAAAAGCTTGGAAAGAATACAAAATTCCATAGAAATCAATTTACTTAGAGTACTCACTGATCAATGCTCATCGTTGTTTCGATCGGGTTAGGTCAAAGTTCAACTTTGCATTCCATGTATTTTCTCCGAAGATGTCAGCCTGTTATCAATACCAATATCAAAATTAATTATTGGCAATACCAATACCAATATCAAATTTCAAGAAGTATTGCAATATAGTACCAATACTTAAAAAGTATTGGCCGTGCCACTCACACTAATACAATATTGCAATATTAACAACCCTGGTATCTAAGAAAAAAACCTCTTTCTGTTTGTTTGTCTTGAAATTTTTCTGATATCTGATAAACATGTTTGTGAGTTTACACATATGGTTGTGAATTTACACATATGATTGAAATATTTTACGATACTATTTGTTAACTTAAAAAAAATACTGACGAACACGGCGGAGGGTTTACTTTAAAACAAATACTGACAATATAGAGGTTATCACTCTGTGACTTTTGAATTACCTCCCGTGGTTAAAAAATGAGTAAAGTGAAGTAAAGAAATAATTTTACCGAACCGATCAATTAAATATTATTTGTAAATATTAAAGATGTGAAGTCTACAATATATATATATATATATATATATATATATATACATATATATATATATATATATATATATATATATATATATATATATATATATCAACACGCCAAGTTACTTTCTGCTATTTTGTGTTTAAATTGTAAGACAATTGGTGAAGAACTTTCGGAGTTATGAATAATAGCGTGAATCCTGTTAACATTTTTATTTATAGAGATTAATTATTTTACTATGAAGGGTTTGTTTGTTTGCTGGGGTTTTTTCGTTTTAAAAAAATTCCCCTTCTAGGCCATATAAATATTTATTTTATTTTTTTTTAGTATATTATTGTTATTTTTCTTTAATTGTGTAGCACATTATTATGACTACAGAGTAGAACATCTTCATCTACACTACCATACAGAGTGGAAAAATCCAGATGTTTGTTTTGTTTGCTCCGAAACAAAAATAAATCCTCATTGGCGTGAAATTTACCTGCTGCCCACACTACTGGCAACACTGCTACACACACTGCTGCCCACATTACTGCCCACACTGCTGCCCACACTACTGTCCGCAATGCTGCCCAGACTGCTACCCACACTGCTGCCCACACTACTGCCCACACTGCTGCCCACACTGCTACCCACACTACTGCCCACACTGCTTCCCACACTACTGCCCACACTGCTACCCACACTACTGCCCACACTACTGCCCACACTACTGCCCACACTACTGCCCGCAATGCTGCCCAGACTGCTACCCACACTGCTGCCTACACTGCTGCCCACACTACTGCCCACACTGCCACCCGCACTACTGCCCACACTACTACCCATACTGCTACACACACTGCTACCCACACTACTGCCACACTGCTGCCCACACTGCTGCCCACACTACTGCCC
Organism: Bulinus truncatus; assembly: GCA_021962125.1. Taxonomy (NCBI): domain Eukaryota; kingdom Metazoa; phylum Mollusca; class Gastropoda; family Planorbidae; genus Bulinus; species Bulinus truncatus. The sequence goes on from JAGDYQ010000034.1 coordinate 6,096,054, forward strand.
GCAATGCTGCCCAGACTGCTACCCACACTGCTACCCATACTGCTGCCCACACTGCTGCCCACACTACTGCCCACACTGCTACCCACGCTACTGCCCACACTACTACCCACACTGCTACGCACACTGCTACCCACACTACTGCCACACTGCTGCCCACACTACTGCCCACACTGCTACCCACACTACTTCCCACACTGCTACCCACACTGCTACCCACACTACTGCCCACACTGCTACCCACACTACTGCCCACACTGCTACCCACACTACTGCTTCACACACTGCTACCCACACTACTGCCCACACTGCTACCCACACTGCTTCCCACAAAGCTTCCCACACTACTGCCCACACTGCTACCCACACTATTGACCACACTACTGCCCACACTACTGCCCACACTGCTACCCACACTACTGCCCACACTGCTACCCACACTGCTACCCACACTGCTACCCACACTACTGGCCACACTACTGCCCACACTGCTACCCACACTCCTGCCCACACTACTGCCCACACTACTGCCCACACTGCTGCCCACACTACTGCCCACACTACTGCCCGCAATGCTGCCCAGACTGCTACTTACACTGCTGCTTACACTGCTGCCCACACTACCACCCGCACTACTGCCCACACTACTACCCATACTGCTACACAAACTGCTACACACACTGCTACCCACACTACTGCCACACTGCTGCCCACACTACTGCCCACACTACTGCCCGCAATGCTGCCCAGACTGCTACCCACACTGCTACCCATACTGCTGCCCACACTGCTGCCCACACTACTGCCCACACTGCTGCCCACACTACTACCCACACTGCTACCCACACTGCTACCCACACTACTGCCCACACTGCTACCCACACTACTGCCCACACTGCTACCCACACTACTGCCCACACTGCTTCCCACACTGCTACCCACACTGCTGCCCACACTACTGCCCACACTGCTACCCACACTACTGCCCACACTGCTACCCACACGACTGCCCACACTGCTTCACACACTGCTACCCACACTACTGCCCACACTGCTACCCACACTGCTTCCCACACTGCTTCCCACACTACTGCCCACACTGCTACCCACACTATTGACCACACTACTGCCCACACTACTGCCCACACTGCTACCCACACTACTGCCCACACTGCTACCCACACTGCTACCCACACTGCTACCCACACTACTGCCCACACTACTGCCCACACTGCTACCCACTTTACTGCTCAAACTACTGCCCAAACTACTGCCCACAGTACTGCCCAAACTACTGCCCACACTGCTGCCCACACTGCTACCCACACTACTGCCCCAGCTACTGCCCAAACTGTTGCCACACTGCTACCCACACTACTGCCCACACTACTGCCCGCAATGCTGCCCAGACTGCTACCCACACTGCTACCCACACTGCTACCCACACTGCTACCCACACTACTACCCACACTTCGATATAGTGGGGAAAAGCGTGCACGTTATGTGTTTGTTAAATAAAACCGACCACGGTAAAACACGATTTCAAAGTTTTATTGATGGTTCATTGTATGAAACAAATCAATAGAAACATAGCTAACCGCTTCATGGCATGTGTTACAGTAGCCTTTACAATTAATACACTTTATAATCAATAGCAATGCCATCAATCCGCTCTCACAACGGAAAATATAAAGGAATATTTTGGGGAAAACATTTACATATACAAAACTGCCAATATCAATAAAACTTTTGGGACACACGCGACACAGAATGATATTTCAAAAAATTAGCTGAACATTTTAGAAGATTTTACAATTATTATGGCTCTGTTTTTACGGGGGTGGAGGGGGGGTGCTTAGGAAAAGGGTGTGTCTATTCTGTATATATTTATATATAGTATATGCATACTAGGAGACAATCAAGAGAGAAAGTTGTATCGTGCTGTAAAGCAACCGAAGGTCTCGTGCTGGATCTCTAGGATTAACACCATAATTTTGGTGGGCAAAGAAATCAGCCTGACAAAAAGCAGGCTCTACACCTGCCGACAGTAAGGAGGTAGATGGATTCAAAATGGAAGATAAACATTTCATCTTGGTTCATAACTTTGTATCTTTATGTCGAACATAAATATATCCGGTTTAGAAATCTTTTTGTTTTTCTGTTTTTATTTCTTCCCTACCACCTCATGAACATTTCTATATATCATTATAAATGTCCGCCTACACTTGGTATTTTTGGTTGGATGTTATTTTATTGCACCCTCCATGCATAGAATAAATTATTAGACTGAAACGAGGAAAAAATAAATGTAGGGACATTAAGTTCTTTAACTGTGTTCTGTTTTTTTTTTATTTTTCCTAAATGCAACAATTCTAACTATTTTACACTAGTTATATCCCCTTAGGCTTCATCGGTAGGCTAGGTTATTTTTTGGTTTCGGGCAGATCCGATTTTTTCATGATTATATTTTAAACTGGAATACTGATGTATTAATTCTGTACTTTCGATTTAACGCAGAGCCCAAATCGCTTATATATATATATATATATATATATATATATATATATATATATATATATATATATTACTAGTGTAACCTGCAAAACCTTTGCATAGAGTTATATCCCCATAGGCTTGAACGGTAGGCTAGGCTATTTTTTGGTTTCGGGCCGATCCGATTTTTTCATGATTGTATTTTAAACTGGAATACTGTTGTATTAATTCTTTACTTTTCGATTTAACGCAGAACCCAGACCGCTTTAACATATATCATATTTAAACTTGACACTCGAAACCTGTGTTACACATTTGAAATAATAATAAATACGTTGATGAATAATAGGAATGTGAATATCATTAACGCGAGTTCTTAAAAATGAAATACTTAAAATGGATTGACATAATGTATCAGTTAATGTAGTCCAAAGAATGTATGTCACTAATTGAAAAATAATATATAAACCTGGCATGGATGATTCAATGTAAATAAAAATACACGTAAACCAGCAAACGTTTTATTTTATTAATTCTGGCAGTTGAAACGGTCAATGTATCTTCTTCAGTGTATTTAGCTGTACTGCGTGACCCTCAATTGTTCTATACGTGATTGTTCGTCTCCAGCCTTAAAACATTCTCTCTCTCTCTCTCTCTCTCTCTCTCTCTCTCTCTTAGCTTAATTTGTAAACCAAGGCATTATTTGTTGACCGAAGCAAAACAATCAAGATAAGTTAATCGTTCGTATATCACCTGGGGAGTTCGTGACCCAATGTTTATAAAAAAAAACAGACGCTAAGATTGATAAGTTGCCTGGGGTCGACCAGGAATGAAAGACTTTGGGATGCAATACAGACTTTGCAAATAAATGTTTTTTTTTAAATGTTTGCAGTTTTCTATTAATGCCATATATGTATGACAATGCATGTCTTATATGATTATATGAGGGAAGATGTGAAGGCAAAAGAAACCATTTAAAGGGAACATGATTTTTGATATTTTTTTACTCTGTTATGGCAAGTAGAGTTTCATAACGTTGAGCTCACTAAGCTCACTGTAATAGATCATCAAGTCGCTACATTTACATGATTTACGTTACAATGGCAAGTCTTTTTTTTTTTGTTTTAAATCACCGACGTTTATGTAATTTTTGGATTAAGTGGTATTAGGCGTGATACGGGTTAGATCATGTATTTATTTTAATGCAGTGTTTATATTGTCTGTCAATCATTTTCTTCCCCTCCGACCATTTCTTTCTTGCATCTTTTTTTCTTCAAATATGTGCCGCAAAATTATGAGAACCACTACTGTGGATTGCTGAGCGAGCATGTATAAAATTATAAGTGACATTCGTAATTCAACCAGTACATTGTGTCACTTGACAGAAATCTGTCCTAATTGTTGATTGGACAAACAAAGTGTCCTTGGTAAAGTGTTTTCTTGACCTGAGTTTTTTTTACCGGGTTCAATATCAACCTGGTTTTTTTCCAAACACCGGCCCACGCGACACCTATTGGTGACGCATATATGTGTGGGAGTACATTAAGAATTCTTATGGCGAAAACAAGCCAACCGAAAAAAATGGTAAAGATATTTATTCATGGGTAAAAAGATTTATATTTAAAAAAAAAATCGCCCACACTCAGATTTATACTATAGATAGCTTGTCAATACAATACATTACTTCTGAATTACTTGGGTATGTCACACGCTCTATAGGACAATTGACAAAAGACAGGCTAAAACCTGTAAGGTTATTTTTATTTTACACTATATACATTGAAAATAAAAGGGGGGGGGCAGGGATACAGCTGCGGACAGGTCTCTCCATTCCTCTCTTTGTCCATCGGACGACAGTAGAGTCGCTACATTTCGGCCTGTCCACTACTTAATGTTGCCAATCCAGTTCTTTCAAGGACGGCCTCTGTTTACCAACAAAGAATACCATTTTTACCTTATCTAGGTAATTTACCTTTAACATAAGTAGTATACACACCCCTATATACTGGATTTATTTTCGGCTGTTAATTTTTATCTATTATTATTGTTATGTTTAAATAATTGGTCCATCCTTAAACTTAAGTATTTAGGTAACAAAATTTACAAAAAGAGAAAAAAAAGAAAACGACAGAAACTTGATTTTAAAAATCTGAGATATGATTTGTTAGTTGACAGAGTTTCACGCGGCCCTGAATTTCTAGGGAGCTGGGGAGCAAAGCCAAATTTTATACCCTCAAAGCCCTACTTTATACTCGAAAAGCCTAACTTTACAACCGCAAAGCCTAACTTTTCAACCACAAAGCCCAACTTTACACCCGCAAAGCCCAACTTTATACACGCAAAACCCAACATTAAACCCGCAAAGCCCAACTTTACACCCGCAAAGCCCAACTTTATACACGCAAAACCCAACTTTACACCCGCAAAGCCCAACTTTATACACGCGAAACACAACTTTACACCCGCAAAGCCCAACTTCATACCTATTTTTATGCCTCAATTTATTTTCAGGCAGCCCCGTAGCGTGTAAATTCTACAGCAGGGGCCAGACATTCTACAGCAGGGGCCAGGCAATAGCAGGTAATAAATTTTACTAAGTAGAACAAATAAGCAGGGGGTGCCAGACAAAACGCACGGGGGGCCGGCCCCCTGCCCCCCTCCTCGCACGCTACGGGCCTGTTTTCAGGTCTCGATATTTACTTCCTCTTCAGGAGCCCCAACAGAATTTTTCCGATGAGTTAAGACAATGTAAATAACAAACTAATGACAGTAAATAACCAGACATCGGTGATACCTTGGCCGACGAAAATAGACTCAAAATAGCTCATTCCGTCTCTCTCTCTCTCTCTCTCTCTTCTCTCTCTCTCTCTCTCTCTCTCTCTCTCTCTTCCTCTCTACGACAATAGTGCTGTACTTATGTAACATATAGAAAAATAAATTGTACATATGTACATATGTATCATACAGAAAAATAGAGCTGTAAACAAGTAACATACAAGGAAAAGAGTGGTACACATGTAACATGCAGATAATTAAGTTGGGTTGTCATAAGAACCCCAACACACTGGTTTACCACGCCGACTTATTATCATATTAAGATGTTTCTGTTTAGAATCCGAAACATTTTTTTCAGGGGTTAAATCGACACAAAAACTTTCCAACGCAGCAGATAATAAACTAGATTTTAATGTCAGTTTTAATATTCAGAAATCATATATGCCTCCATGAATATCGTAAATTTTTTTCATTCTTTCCAAAAACTATTAGTTCACTATATTTTCTAACACACTCACACTTGACCTGCTGAACCTATCATATGAGCTCTGTCATCATGTCATCATGTCATTATGTGTTTGACGGTTCTTAATGGTCAAGTTGTTTTATTATTGTTTTTATTGAATTTTAAAACAATTTTTCTATATATATTTTTTGCTTTTAATTATTTACCCCAACGTTAAAAAAAGTTGAATTAAATACTTTATATTTTATTATAGTTAGAATTTTTTTAATTGTTAACTTGTACTGTATTGTTTTTATATTATTTCAGTTTCCAATGTAGATACCTCCTTACAATCCACAGAATTGTATGTTACTTTGTAGTAACTACAAACTAAATGAAATACATGTACATCAACTGTGAAATCATTGCAAAGTCACTGGCGTGGACAAGATTCGTCCAAGTGAAAAAATTAAAATTTGCTGATGTTTTCGTATTACCATTATTTTTAGATTTGTATATGTCACAGCCCGTTTCTTGCTCCCCACCACCTACGCCAACTCTCCACTTTTATAAAAAATTCTAAAAATAATTACGCCACGTGATATTCTCTATAAAAAGTACAGAAATCACATCATTTATTACTTTGATCTTGTGTACAATCTCTCATTGCCAGTTGTTAGATTGCAGCAGTCTGTAAAAAATAGCCTCTTTGTTAACTCCATACTCAAAAGCATTCACAGCCATTTTAAACAACTCCGGCTTGATTTTTGTCTCCAATTTTGTAACGTACCTGGCCAACTTCAAAACTCTTTAGTGAAACCAGTTAAAGATTTCAGCTAGTTTGAAATGTTTTCTTACTTCGGACTTCGTGAGTGTGACTACATAGTAGAAATAAAAACTGGAGATAGTCTTGGTGCCGGAACTAATGCCAATGTCTGGATCATCCTTTATGATGAAAACAGTAAAGCCACTCCTCCCATCAAACTGGATCAGTTCCTCAAAAACAATTTTGAACGTGGCACCACCGATGTTTTCCAGATTTCTAAATCAGACACGAGCAAATTGAAGAAAGATGGACAGGTGGCTAAAATAGAGTTTTGGAGAGATGACCACGGCAACAGCAGCGACTGGTACGTTGACGAAATCGAGGTCAAAAATAAAAATACCAGAAGCACTTTTCTGTTTCCGGTGAACAGTTGGGTCAGCGCCAACAAACACTACAAGATCAAACACCTGGACACATCTCTACCTCAACATGAGGATGACGATTTGAAGGAGCCCAGAAAACAGTTTCTTGATGAGAAAAGAAAGAACTATGTACTGGACCAAAAGTTTCCTAAAGAATTCCCGAACGGACCCGTGCAGGTAAATATGTACAGTATTTAGATAAATACCTGCGGATAGATTAGATGGGCAGACAGGCAAGCATTAAGGCATACTGACATTTACCGGTTCCGACCTATCTTCTTACAAGGCCATTTCATACACATCATATAACCAACATACCCCCAACCTGGCAACACCATGACAATCTAAATGTGTTGCATATTAAATAAATAAATATGTTAGTGAAGATCTCTCCTAACATGTTATTAAATTTCAAATACAGTGGATTCCGCTTAATTGGGACACCGCTTAGTTGGGACAGCCGCTTATTTGGGACAAATCTCAAAGAAACCAAACCAAGAAGACAATAGTAAATTCGTATGTTTATTTGGGACAGCCGCTTAATTGGGACAAAAAGCCTCGGTCCCGGTGTATCCCAATTAAGCGGAATCAACTGTATATCACAAAGTCACTTGCTGGACACGTTATAACATGCAAAACTCAAGTTCCTTCAGCGTGGCGGATTAAATGGCCCAACATGCTGTAGTTAGGTGAACCCCCTGGCTTAGATAATATATATTATGTAAAAGAAGTCAGGACAAAAGAAATAGTTCGTGCTTACTGAGCTGTAATTTTGTTTACAGTACTTTTGTTAGTGGAAGAAAAAATGGACTGGTGAGTCTATTTTAAAATATTTTAACTATTATTTTGTAGCATGTCATTTACGATGAAAAAAAAAGCTTTATCAATTATCATGTAACATTGAATGGTTACACATACACTAGAGATAAACATCAAGAGTAGCTGCAGTGGATGTAACTGAAGTGTATGGTCTACTTTAAGATATGTCAGAGTACAGTAAGACCTCCAGCTTAACGATGTTTCGATTTAACGCTCTTTTATTTCATTGTGGGATTCCCCGAAATTGCACGCGCAGCGTTAGGCTTCCTGATATCCGAAGCAGTTTATCTGTGTTTCTTCTTTACTTCGGTTTTATACGAACGTATTTTTATCGTTTTAAACATTTGTTGACGTTATTGTAAGTACTATATAAATTTATATTATATATCGATTGATATAATGACAAGTATTATGATTTTTAGTTTTATCATGGGTAATAATAATAAAAAAAAACACGATAAAAAAAGCTACAAGAAAAAGCATTTCTCTAGAAACTAAAAATATGGTGGCTGTATATTTGCAAACCGGATAGTCAATTTGCAAACCGGATAGTCAATACTGGGAAAAAAAACTCATTAATGAGCCGCATACTTTTATTTAATATTTGAGGGATGGGGGGTTGGTTTTAGTTTTGTGTTAAACACGTTGTATAGAGAGAAGTCTCTTTGATTTTATTATACTAGATTTTAGTAATTAGAATTAGGGGGTGCGGAGTTTGAATTTTGCTATTTAATGTAATATTTGTGAGAGCCCATTCAGTGTTCAAATTGGCCCCCACCCCAAACAATCATTAGATGCCCCCACCGTTGGGAGACACTGATCTAAACCTTTATTACATGCAAGTGAAACATTTGATCTTTTGAACTGAAGGACTATTTCATGTCGACATTAAATTGTCAGGCCTGAAGTCTTCAAACGCTACTTGTCCTAGCTGGTTATGAAAAACAGATTGGATTCTTTGAATTGATTTCAAATTTTAAAAAAATTTATGCATGATCTTTTATTTTAACTGTATTTTTATTTTGCAATAGATTTTCGTCTAACTTCTTGTTACCGTTAGTAAAGGGTGATCGTATAGTCACAGTGCACTTTTCTAATTGTATTTTTTTTCTATAATTTAAAAAAAAAACTATTTATTTATACGTTTAAAAAAAAAGCTAATATCAAACTGCAGTGATGCCAATGGCAGTGGCTCTCATAATTGTTTATGTGTCACCAATATATAAAAATAATCCCTTTTCTATGGAGAAGTATATCTAATTATACATATTTTAGGGGGGAACATTCTGATTTCAATGTTCCATATCTGCATCCATTCCCATGAAAAGCAAATCACATGTTTGTCGATGTGATATATTTCGTCCAGAATGAGTATTTCTGTTAGTGCAGATTTTTATTTTCAATATTATAAGATCATAGTAATGGTCACATTTCTTTGTAAATAAAAAAAATCATTTTTTTATATATCAATGATCAATCATTGATCCAATAATCAGTTAATTGTATAGTAAAAAAAAAATCTATTCGTTTATTTCAAGGTAAAAAGTCTGCCTGTTGAAGAAAAGTTTTCTTTCAATGATAAGGTAAGTCACGTGTTCAGTATTCCAATGATAATTCAAGTCACGTGCTCAGTAGCCCAATGATAAATACAGGAAATTCCTAGGATCAAAATACCTCCAACATTCATGTTGCATGTTATATTACAGTAGATATTGACCTCAAGACTAAACACTTAGTATTCATGGCCTAAAAATCTTTCATCACAACACTTTAATCATGTTTATAGCAAGCTATCCTATAACTATATAATTTAAATCATTTTATTTGACAACAGTTTAGCATTGGGGCACTAGCAGTAGAACTGCAAGTTGCTAGTAAGATAATCAACTTCACTCATGGAAACTGGAAGAGTATTGAAGAAATATCCAACATCTTTGTACCTCCAGCTTTTCCCAGACCAGAGGTAGCAAAAAATTTTGTTCATTTCTCTATATTTCTCTTTTTCTCTTCCTCTCCCCCGCCCTCTATCTCTCTCTTAATGTTTATTACTCTCTCTCTCTCTCTCTCTCTCTCTCTCTCTGTATATATATATATATATATATAATGTATGTGATTTCTGTCTCAAGACATCCTCAATGTGGATGGACGATGTGAACTTTGGAAGGCTGAGGATAGCTGGACTCAACAATTCACTTATTGAACTGGTCAAAACTTTACCACAGAAGTAAGGCTCAGACTGTTATATAATTTATACCCAGAGCCTTTCTTACCGACAGGCAGACTAGAGGGACGCCTGATTCCTCCACCCTCTCCTTGTGTTATTTCCTTTCAAATGTCATGTTATCAGAAACCTGACAGGTACTTTTCCCTGTGACCCCAACTATCTCAGAAAGAGACCCTTCAGTGAAGTAGGAACGGCTCTGCTAGCAAAACATTATTTTCCAAGCATATTTAAAATGTAACGTTCAGTCGATTATTACTCTTGAAAGATGTATCTTTTATTTTTAGATTTCCGGTGACAGACGATCTTGTGAAACAGTTCCTTGGTGGTCTGACTCTACAAGAAGCCATAAACCAGAAGAGATTGTTTATTTGTGATTTACAGGTTCTGGAAGGACTTCCAGTGAAGCAAAATAGAAAGGTTTGATGAATAAGTATTGATTACTTCTTCCTACCCAAAGGTTGGGTGATCAAGTATTGATTACTTCTTCCTACATAAAGGTTGGGTGAATGAGTATTAATTACTTCTTCCTACACAAAGTTTGAGTTTGGGTGAATGAGTAGTGATTACTTCTTCCTACATAAAGTTTGGGTGAATGAGTATTAATTACTTCTTCCTACATAAAGTTTGGGTGAATGAGTATTGATTACTTCTTCCTACATAAAGTTTGGTTGAATGAGTATTGATTACTTCATCCTACATAAAGTTTGGGTGAATGAGTATTGATTACTTCTTCCTACATAAAGTTTGGGTGAATGAGTATTGATTACTTCCTCCTACATAAAGTTTGGGTGAATGAGTAGTGATTACTTCTTCCTACATAAAGTTTGGGTGAATGAGTATTGATTACTTCTTCCTACATAATGTTTGGGTGAATGAGTATTGATTACTTCTTCCTACATAAAGTTTGGTTGAATGAGTATTGATTACTTCATCCTACCCAAAGAAATGACTGGTTAGCACACAGCCCAGCAGCCTTTACTTATTAACCTTAAGTCAGGTACCCATTTAAAGCTAGGTGGACTTTTTTTTACCCAGCCTTTGGTCACCTGGGAAGATCCCATCGAGGATCGAACCGCCCTCTCAAGTCGATAGTCTAGAGATCCATACCGCTCTGTCACCCGCCCTTCACTTTGCCTATTTTGAGTCAGTAAAGTAAAAGCAGTTGCCTTTAATGCTTTTTTTTTTTGCCTTTTTTTAGAGTCTCTAAAGTACTTTTGCATAGGGACTCTAAACAAACCTTTGCCAAGGGGGCCCAACTAGAGTAAGAACGGCTCCAGTATTATCTAAAAAAAATGTCTAAAATGAATTTGCTAGAAAATTGTATAAAACTACTAAATAGAGAAGTGGGACGGATGGCCGAGTGGTGTAGATACTCGACTGTCGACCTGAGAGGCCTGGGTTCGATCCTCGGTGAGGCCCATGGAATTTTTCCAGGTGAAATTCGATGCAAAGTCGTCCCACAAGTCCACCCAGCTTTGAATGGGTACCTGACTTGAAGTTAGGGAAGTAAAGGCGGCTGAATTCTACACTTCATCTGCCCCGATGGCCCGTTAGGGCTAAGGGAACTTTTTACTAAATAGAGAACTGCCGAGAATTTTTTTTTCCAAATGAAAAGTGTTTAATTTATGTTATGTAATGTCGTTTTGGGGATGTGATGTTCACATATTCATCTTTTTCGGAACAATATAATTTATACTTTTCCAGAATTTCACCATTTTCGACGTTGTAATCGCCCATAGAACATCATTGAAGACCGGAGACTTCAGCCTTTGTGGCTTGAGCCCTTCATCTTCACCACTCTGATCTTGGCTCGCAGCCATCGCCCCCTCCTAGTCACCAAAATATGTCAGAAACACTAAATTATTTGTATGTTTACTAAGTATTGTTACTTCCCCTGTTATCGAGAACTTGTTTCCCTTTCACAGATGTGCGTACCAATAGCTTTGTTTTTCGTGGACATGTCTGGAAGACTAAGACCTGTAGCAATACAACTCTTTCAGAAACCAGGGCCCAACAATCCGGTAAATTTTGATTGATTTTTTTTTAGTTAATTTTTGTTTTCGTTTTTTTTTATTTGCCCTGATTATTGTATTAACGTCTGATTAAAATATTTCAAGTTGTGTACATTTTTATTAAGGGTATCTAATTTCAAAAAAATGTCTCCTCTAGATTTTCACACCTCGATCACCATCCTTGACATGGACATTGGTCAAAATGTGGTATAATAATGCTGACAGCGCATACCACCAGGCGCTGACTCATCTTGGTCAGTTTCACACTTTAAACGTTTGATAAACAATGAATCAATCGACCTGACTTAAATTCTCTATAACACAGTGCATAAAAAAAAGCCAATGTGGTAAAAAAAATATTGAAACTCAAATTACATATAAACTGAATTAATTCTTTAATGTACTCTTGAAATTCAGGTTTCACTCATCTTCTGATGGAGTCATTCTCCCTGGCAACTCAACGCAATCTCTCACATTCTCACCCTGTGCATAAAATCCTGGCACCGCACTTACTGTACATCATGGCAATTAATAGGTAAATCAATAGACAAATGTCTACATTCTGGCTTTTTTTTATTTTCAAACTCTCAAGAACAATAATTAAATTTCTCTTGTAAAGCATTTTTTGTTGTTAATAAAATTTTGATTAAAATGTTGGTAGCATGCCTTAACGTAATATCTGGCAAATGAAGATCTTCTCTGTGTTAACCACATTAAAGTTGAGTGTTAGATAAATACTGTTTCATATTGTTGTAACTCTCTTTCTACTGACCCACGACTGCGCCATTCTATCACCTGGACAGGTGTGTAAGATAAAGAGATGGGGGGAGGGTGAAACACGAGTCATTCCCCTCCCCTCCTCAAATCAGCGCTAACATCATTACGATTCATCGAGAGACCAGTCACGTGACCTGGTTTGAGGGGGGCGGGGATCTACTTCGGACTCTTTCATATAAGTTAGTGACCAGAGTGAAAAGACAGTAGTTAGGAAGTTATTTTTAGAACAACGAGTTCGTTTCCTGAGACGTAACACGTTCAACTGATCTGGAAGTATTAGGTTAGCTTAGTTTAGTTGTAGATTAAACGTTAAGTGGATTTGTAGTAATACATAAAAGTATTAGTATTGAACCCACGTGTCTTGAATCATTATATGTATCAAGTTATAACAATATAATATTGTTGTATATATGTATAAAGTTATAACAATATCATATTGTTGTATTTATGTATAAAGTTATAACAATATCATATTGTTGTATATATGTATAAAGTTATAACAATATCATATTGTTGTATCTGTGTATAAAGTTATAGCAATTTCATATTGTTGTATCTGTTACAGCCTGGCAGTCACCGAGTTAGTCAGTGATGGAGGATGGGTGGACAGGACAATGAATTACGGCAACAAGGGGATGTACGCCTTGGTCGTTAAAAAGTAAGTTGGGTCGTTGTTATACAATTGTAATACTTAGTGCTGCTTAGTGAATTGTTGTTGTTTTTATTAAGTCTCTTTGAGGATGAGATTATTTGATCCTATAAACCGCGAATGGGGTACCTCTTTCATCCCTCTCCACCTTAATCGATGGCACAAAGGCTTTGAAGGCATTGTGGGAGATAGACGTAGGTGACTAGCACGGCGCCTACGATTCTCCAACTAATGCCAGACACCCGGTTAAGCTGGGTGGACTTGATAAATTACACCTGGTTACAGCCCGTAGCGTGAAAATTTTAAAGCAGGGGCCAGGCATTCTACAGCAGGGGCCAGGCATTCTACAGCATGGGCCAGCCAATAGCAGGGGGGCCAGGTAATACATTTTACTAAGTAGAACAAATAAGCAGGGGGGCAGACAAAACGCAGGGGGCCCGGTCCTCCCCCCGCACGCCACGGGCCTGTCTCGTTATTAACCAATTCCCGAATATCTCGGCGAAGATCGAATGCGAGAATTACAGGTCGATAGTACAACACTAACACCGCAACAACAATCCATGCCTGCCATTTAGTGATGGAACCACTGTTTTGTTATTACTTTCATTTACAGCTTTCAGTAGCCTTAGTGTTAGAACCACTGGGTTACTTATTACTTTTTGCTTACAGCTCTCATTAGTCTACATAGTTACTTAGTGTTAGAGCCACTGTGTCACTTATTACTTTTCGCTTACATCTTTCATTTGTCTCCATAGTTACTTTATGTTGAACATAAGTTCTACTCTATGCGGACTTAATTGCTGTCTCGTATATCAGTTTACTTGTCAGCATTAGAAGTAAAACAGCGGGCGCACATTGCATGAACCACTGGCCCGACCTTTTTGAGACCCCGCAATGCCCAGTTAAATACTTTTTGGTGTCTCTCTTTAACGGCCCAACCGACCTTAGTTGCCCCCTGATCACTCGTATGATTGACAAAAGACAAACATAAAAAAAAATCATCTTCAAAGAAAAGCTGAATGCCAAATCAACGATTGCAGGTAGAACACAATATGTGGAGTGGCTATTATGTATAACGACTGCTAGTAGAATGATGGGGATCATATAGGTAAAGCCGTTCTTATGGATATACTATCTATGGCCCCCACACTAACATAGGGGCTCCTTCAGGGACTATTTAAATTAAAATATCACTATATGGGTCTCGAAAGTTACTTTAGCCTAATGCATTATAAGATGCAACAAAAGAAAACGCTCAGAAAATTGTATCGTATTGAAAATGTCTAAATTAATAACATCGCCTGGCGAGATTTTAAATAATAAGTTTGACTACATCCAATAGTTTGGAAGTTAATTATCAGCATGTGTAATGAAGTTTAACTGGTAAAACTCTATAGAACGATTTACAATGGAATATAAATGAATAGATACCATATTGTGTCTATAGGTACACAGACTGGAGACTCGATGTGATGTAGACGGAACTTTACCTGAGGACCTCAAGAGACGAGGGGTGAGTGTAGAACTTTACAATCAGCTTGAGATAATTTAATTTACAATCTTCATATTATCTGTCTTGTTAGTAAATGTACAGGATTAACATTGTAATTATTTGAATAATACGAAAAGGACAAATGTTTACAATATCCAGTGTGTTATTGGTGTCATAAAAGATGAAGTGGCACTGATTATAATAGTAACAAAACCCAGAATGACATTGACCGAGTAGAAAGGAATATGAATAGGCTGATTTTAGATAGCAGACCTATATAGATGACAGGCCTATCTAGTGACAGGCCAATCTAATGACAGGCCTATCTAAAGACCTACCTATCTAGTGACAGGCATATCTACATGACAGGCCTATATAGATGACAGGCCTATATAGATGACAGGTCTATACAGGTGAAAATTTATAGACTCGTTAACTACAAAATAAGGAGACAATAAAAATTAAACGACTAGCAGACCATCGTTTGCTTAGATAGAATTAGAAATTTAACCATTAATTGGCCAAAGTGACACACACACACACACTCACTCACACATTTACACCAGTTCTCCTCTTTGTTAATCGATCAATCATGAGCTGTCTGGGACTAAAACTAATAAAATAAACTTTATAACTTCAACACTGATTTTAAAATGCTCTTTGCTATTTTAAATTATGCAGAAAGATAGTTAACTATAAAATTAAAAATTTAAATGCAATTTAGTTAACTATTAAAACTTTTGTAAACAAACAAGTGCAAATATCATTCAATGTTTCATCCTGCAGCTGGATGATCCTAACGTCTTACCTAACTACCACTACAGAGATGATGCCATACTGATATACAACGCTATCAGTAAATATGTGCAGGACTATCTGGCTCTATATTACAGTAAGTGGTACAAACAAATGTTAGACTTGTGCATATTTTTAGTTAAAAAATATTTTTTTTTTTAAACTTGTACCAGAAACGTTACAAAGTTATTGAGTTTTCTATGCATTGATATTCGAGCCCCCCCCCCCAGGCATGTAGGGGCTCTTTTAATTTCAGATAAGGGCCCATTTGTCAACGGAGGTCACATGTAGTCACATTGCACCTGCATAAAAATCGACTAAGCACAATGCATAGTTACAAAAAATATCTCTTTTGTTTTTATGTAACCCAACAGGGTTGTTAGTATCGAAGTATCGGTATCGGCCAATACAGTATCGGCGATACTTTTTCAGTATTGGTTGCTGTATTGCCGATCCTTTTTGTATCAAGTATTGATTTGTGTATCGCCGATACATTTTAAACGAAAAATTTTCGATACTCGATACCAATACTTTACTGTTGCCACTATTTGCTAATTGCAGAATAATAATAACGATTTTAATACATTGTTTTAAAAGTAATCTTCATAA
The DNA here is from genome assembly GCA_021962125.1 of Bulinus truncatus. Lineage (NCBI taxonomy): Eukaryota > Metazoa > Mollusca > Gastropoda > Planorbidae > Bulinus > Bulinus truncatus. The sequence continues at coordinate 6,112,329 of JAGDYQ010000034.1, forward strand.
ATTCAATCACTGCTTGTAATGATAACCATCAAGCCTACAACTATTAATACCACCCACCTCCCCAACAAGACAACTTGGATCACAAGGCTGAAGTTGAACAAAACATTAAGCGTGCTTGCAGTGCACTGGGTGCAGTTTCCACTCAACTTACTTTGCAGGGTGGTGCAGCTTCAATACAGTCAGCAGTACAGTTTTACTGCACAGCAGCAGAACCGGCTTAATAGTAAAGTTCTGCTGAAGTAGACAGATATCTTGAAGATAACTCATCAGAAATGTTGTCATTAGCATCCTACCCAACCTACCCAAGCATTAAGAAATTATATTGCTGAGTTGATCGGCTAGTGAAGGGATTGTGTGGTTAGCATAACGCCCAGCCGCCTTTACTTCCCCAGCTTAAAGTCGGGTACCTATTTAAAACTGGGTGAACTAGTGGAAAAATTCCCATTGTTCTCACCGAGGATCGAGCCCATGACGCTGAAGTCGACAGTCGAGTATCTACACCACTTGGCCATCCGTCAAGTACTAAAGTGTTTAGCATTAAATTTGTGCTTTGACATTGTATTTTATTGTTTTCACTTTTTTTTTACAGATGACGCATGTAAATTACAGATGACACATGAACATTACAGATAACACACGTTCATTACAGATGACATACGTACATTACAGATGACATACGTACATTACAGGTGACACACGTACATTACAGATGACACATGTACATTACAGGTGACACATGTACATTACAGATGACACATGTACATTACAGATGATACACGTACATTACAGATGACACATCTACATTACTTGAAAAACTTGAGAAACTTGCACTCATTATATTTTAAATAAAAATAGTTTGTTGTTCTCAAAAGTATCGGTTTGTATCGGTATCGATTTTGGCAATACATTTTTACTTGAGTATTTGTATTGGTATTGGCGATACTATTTTCATGAAGTATTGGTATCGGTATTGACGATACAATTTAAGAGTATTGTTAACAACCCTGTAACCCAATAACATAATTATTGTTTTAAAGTTGTCAACATTTTCAACCTTCATTTATGGATTCGTCTTTTTTTTTATTTTATTTCATTTTATTTTTATTTCAGCAAATAAATAAGTAAATTACTGTCTCATAAATATTGTCAAGATGATCTCTAACGATTGAATAAGAATACAATATTCTAAGGGGAGGAAACCCCAGCTAGCTGTTTCAAAAAACGATTTAACCTAATTTTCCTGCTGTTTTTTTTTTTTTCATTCACAGCCATACTATAATAGGGTTGAATAACAAATACTATAATAGGGTTGAATAACAAATACCATAATAGGGTTGAATAACAAATACCATAATTGGGTTTAATAATGCATAACATAATTGGGTTACATAACAATACCATAATAGGGTTGAATAACAATGCTGCTCCCGATGAGCCAATCACAGGCATACCATAATAGGGTTGAATAACAATGCTGCTCCAAATTTTATTCTATTATAAAATTACTTGTCTTCACTAAATCTTGATAATTTGGCTCATTTAAATATTTTTATTAAAATTAAAACCCTCTCGTTGACCTCGTGAAATCACTGAACTAAAAGTCACAGCCAATTTATTTTTTTTTTCTGTACAGCTTCAACTGAATTAGTTACCAGTGATCATGAACTTCAAAGCTGGGCTCAAGAACTTGTAAAAGAGAAAAACTTTGCTGAAGGTGGATTTGGAATTAAGGTGATCAGTCACAGTATCAACTTAATAATCAAATAAAATAAATAATAATAATTACAGTTTTCATAATTTAAACTACATTTCCTTTATCATTTCAGGGACTTCCAGGAAATGGAATTCTTAGTACTGTAGAACAGATTCAGCAGATAGTGACAAGTGTCATATTCATCTGTAGTGTTGGACATGCTGCTGCCAACTTTAGACAATATGATGAATATGGTTTTCCTCCAAACTATCCTTTGACCTTATTAGGGGAGCCTCCAGTAGATCCAGTAAGGCAACAACATATATCACAAAACTGTATACAGCGACTGCCAGGGATATGGCACATACAGGGACTGGCAGGATGTGACACTTACAGGGAATGGCAGGGATATGGCACATACAGGGACTGGCAGGGAAATGACACTTTCAGGGACTGGCAAGGGGTGTTAAATACCCGGGCGTCGGCTTCTGAGGGGCGGCTTAATCTTACGAAATAGACATGAAGTGCTCTAGGAGCCTATGACCCTTTAAAAAACTTTAAAATCTTCTAATAAATGTCTTAAAAAATTATATATATATAATGATACAATCAAAAAGTTTATTATATATCTCTTTATTATTTCATCATGATTGGTGGAGCGGCGAAATACTGTTTGGTCCAGGTCGGCATTTGACATAAAAAATGAAAAGTCAACTAAATTATTATTTGTCTTTTTTAAACCGTCATAATAAAGTAAGAGTTTATCACTCTTTACCACAGTATATTCTACTTTTAAGTCAAAAAACTTCTCAAACTAATTTCTATAAAATAAACCACAAGTTCGTTTCAAGAATTCAAATTGTTATTACTTTATAGTCTTTCATAATGCAACGTACAATTTTATTCAAACTAATATTTAATTAGTTGTAATGCTTTGGATATTCGTTGGAGAAAGTCAACGTTGGTTTATAGATTTCATTATTTCAATACATTTTACAGAAAGCTGTAATGACAGAACAAGATATTCTGAAAGCTTTACCTGACAAGGAGAATACTTTAGAGATTCTCACTATAACAAAAGTTTTAAGCACCAAAGGAACAAAAAGTTTGGGAGATTTTGAAGTCCAGTACATTGTTGACCCCAAAGCAAAGGTCATTGTAGACAGGTATGCATGTGTACTAATAATTTGTATTTAATACTCTCTTTTGCTTGAACTAGAGTTGTTAGCCTATACCGCTCTATTTTTGTTATAACTACTCTTAATTTCACTGAACTTTAAATTATGTTACAAACAAATTTAACAACCTACAAAACTATGTTTCTTTTATTTTATTTTTCAGTTTTCGCAAGGAGATCTCTGAAATAAGTCAAATCATCAAAGCCAGAAACAAAGAAAGACTTCCCAAATTTAAATACCTGGACCCCGAGTTCATCCCAAACAGCATTAGCATATAAGACACAAAAATCTGCTTCCTATTTTCTGATTGTTTGTTTTAACATTTTTCTGATATCTGTTAAACGTATGCTTATAGATATACACATATTCCGCATTCTTTCTGCTACTATTAAAATCCAATTCAGAAATATAATTGCAAAATGTATAGGCCTACCATGTGTGGAGATACATTGTTTGTGAAATATACACTTTTGTTTTGGTACTATTTATACTAGAGAAGCCTACATGTTTTTTTTACTGTAATGAATTTTGGTTTTGCTTAGGGGAGGATGTGTTTTTATAATAAAAGTACTATTGTCTCTATTTTAGACTATAAAAAAAATTTATTTGTTTGTTTGTTTTATATTCTTTGATTTTTTAGAACTTTCTTCTGTCAACAAAACAAGAGTGCAGACTAAAATATTGCGCCCCCTGAAAACAAAAATTGAGAGTTTACAGGGGAGATCAAACAAATATGTTTAGAGACAACGAAATTGAGATTTACTTTTCTTAATGTATGTCAAAGACAAACTTCACTCTTCATCATTCTTACAACATCGAATTATGAAACAAGAACTTGTAAAATTAAGTTTAACAACATCATAATTTCAATGTTTTTAAAATACATTTTTTTTAGAAAAAAAATACTTGTACTTTGATATTGGGGAATCATCTGCTTTGCTACATTTAAATATTTTGTTTGTTTCACAATCTCAAACTTTTATATATATTACGTTAACAAATAGAAACATAGTGAAGTCCCTGTAAGGATGAGATGAAATCCCTTAGATCCCATGAACTACTAATAGGACGGTTTTTATGCTGCCCTTCTGTCATCCCCGCCATAGCTGATAGTCCAATGGCCATGGAGGCACCACGGGAGATATCTGTTAAACACATGGTAATACACGAATTCCTCATTCTTTCTGCTAGTATTAATATTCGGGGGATAAATCGGGAACTTGAGCCAAGACCTAAAAAATGTCCTTGGTCCTTTAGAATAGTTTAGAAACTCTCACTATATCAAAAGTTTTAAGCACCAAAGGGACAAGAAGCCTGTGAGATTTTGAAGTCCAGTACATTGTTGACCCCAAAGCAAAGGTCATTGTAGACAGGTATGCATGTGTACTAATAATTTGTATTTAATACTCTCTTTTGCTTGAACTAGAATTGTTAGCCTATACCGCTCTATTTTTGTTCTAACTACTCTTAATTTCACTGAACTTAAACCAATGTTTAAAAAATGTATTTAAACAACCTACGAACTATGTTTCATTTTTTTTTTCATTTTGCGCAAGGAAATCTCTGAAATGAGTCAAATCATCATAGACAGAAAAAAGAAGGACTTCTCCAAATTTAAATTCCTGGACCCGAGTTCATCCGAACAGTATTCGTATCTAAGAAAAAAAATCTCTTTCTGTTTTCAATTTTTTTTATTATTTTTATGAAACTGACAAAAATATCTTTGTGATTTTTGAGTATACAAATAAATTTGTGATTTTTGAGTATACACATTACACATATGTTTGTGAGTATACACATATGTTTTTGAGTATACACATATGTTTGTGAGTATACACATATTACGCATTCTATGCGCTAGTGTTAATATATTTGATTTCTAATCCATAAACTATACAGTACTATTCAAAGTATACGTTAAGTGTATGTATAAGTGTGTTTGTGAATTTTACACTTTTTATATTAGTACTATTTAAACGTTAATTAATTTTATTTTTACTATGAAGTGTTTTTTGTCTGTTAGTTTTGCTTTTTTTTAATTATTCTTCTCTTTATCTCGACTATAAAAATATGTATTTTATTTTCTGTATTATATTCTTGTTATTTTTCTTTAATTGTATAGCACGTTATTATGACATCTTCATCTTCACTACCATACAGCGTGGGGGAAAAATTAAATGTTTGTTATGTGTGCGTCAATGGAATTTAAATCCCCACCGACGTGAAATTCACCTGCTGCCAACACTGCTGCCCACACTGCTGCCCACACTGCTGCCAACACTGCTGCCCACACTGCTGCCCACACTGCTGCCAACACTGCTGCCCACACTGCTGCCAACACTGCTTCCCACACTGCTGCCAACACTGCTGCCTACACTGCTGCCCACACTACTGCCCACACTGCTGCCAACACTGCTACACACACTGCTGCCCACATTGCTGCCAACCCTGCTGCCAACACTGCTGCCCACACTGCTGCCTACACTACTGCCCACACTGCTGCCAACACTGCTGCCCACACTGCTGCCAACATTGCTACCCACACTACTGCCCACACTGCTGCCAACACTGCTGCCCACACTGCTGCCAACACTGCTACACACACTGGTGCCAACACTGCTGCCCACACTGCTGCCAACACTGCTACACACACTGCTGCCCACACTACTGCCCACACTGCTGCCAACACTGCTACACACACTGTTTCCCACACAACTGCCCACACTGCTTCCCACACTACTGCCCACACTGCTGCCAACACTGCTGCCCACACTACTGCCAACACTGCTGCCCACACTGCTGCCAACACTGCTGCCCACACACACTGCTGCCCACACTGCTGCCAACACTGCTGCCCACACTACTGCCCACACTGCTGCCAATACTGCTACACACACTGCTGCCCACACTGCTGCCAACACTGCTGCCCACACTGCTGCCCACACTGCTTCCCACACTACTGCCAACACTGCTGCCAACACTGCTGCCCACACTACTGCCAACACTGCTGCCCACACTGCTGCCAACACTGCTGCCCACACACACTGCTGCCCACACTGCTGCCAACACTGCTGCCCACACTACTGCCCACACTGCTGCCAATACTGCTACACACACTGCTGCCCACACTGCTGCCAACACTGCTGCCAACACTGCTGCCCACACTGCTGCCCACACTACTGCCCACACTGCTGCCAACATTGCTGCCCACACTGCTGCCAACATTGCTGCCAACATTGCTGCCCACACTGCTGCCAACACTGCTACACACACTGCTGCCCACACTACTGCCCACACTGCTGCCAACACTGCTACACACACTGTTTCCCACACAACTGCCCACACTGCTTCCCACACTACTGCCCACACTGCTGCCAACACTGCTGCCCACACTACTGCCAACACTGCTGCCCACACTGCTGCCAACACTGCTGCCCACACACACTGCTGCCCACACTGCTGCCAACACTGCTGCCCACACTACTGCCCACACTGCTGCCAATACTGCTACACACACTGCTGCCCACACTGCTGCCAACACTGCTGCCAACACTGCTGCCCACACTGCTTCCCACACTACTGCCAACACTGCTGCCAACACTGCTGCCCACACTACTGCCAACACTGCTGCCCACACTGCTGCCAACACTGCTGCCCACACACACTGCTGCCCACACTGCTGCCCACACTGCTGCCAACACTGCTGCCCACACTACTGCCCACACTGCTGCCAATACTGCTACACACACTGCTGCCCACACTGCTGCCAACACTGCTGCCAACACTGCTGCCCACACTGCTGCCCACACTACTGCCCACACTGCTGCCAACATTGCTGCCCACACTGCTGCCAACATTGCTGCCAACATTGCTGCCCACACTGCTGCCAACACTGCTACACACACTGCTGCCCACACTACTGCCCACACTGCTGCCAACACTGCTACACACACTGTTTCCCACACAACTGCCCACACTGCTTCCCACACTACTGCCCACAGTGCTGCCAACACTGCTGCCCACACTACTGCCAACACTGCTGCCCACACTGCTGCCAACACTGCTGCCCACACACACTGCTGCCAACACTGCTGCCCACACTGCTGCCCACACTACTGCCCACACTGCTGCCCACACTGCTGCCCACAATACTGCCCACACTACTGCCCACACTGCTGCCAACACTGCTGCCCACACTGCTGCCAACACTGCTGCCCACACTGCTGCCAACACTGCTACACACACTGCTGCCAACACTGCTGCCTACACTGCTGCCAACACTGCTGCCCACACTGCTGCCCACACTACTGCCCACACTACTGCCCACACTGCTGCCAACACTGCTGCCCACACTACTGCCCACACTGCTGCCAACACTGCTGCCCACACTGCTGCCAACACTGCTACACACACTGCTGCCAACACTGCTGCCCACACTGCTGCCAACACTGCTACACACACTGCTGCCCACACTACTGCCCACACTGCTGCCAACACTGCTACACACACTGCTGCCCACACTACTGCCCACACTGCTGCCAACACTGCTACACACACTGTTTCCCACACAACTGCCCACACTGCTTCCCACACTACTGCCCACACTGCTGCCAACACTGCTGCCCACACTGCTGCCAACACTGCTGCCCACACACACTGCTGCCAACACTGCTGCCCACACTACTGCCCACACTGCTGCCAACATTGCTGCCCACACTGCTGCCAACATTGCTGCCAACATTGCTGCCCACACTGCTGCCAACACTGCTACACACACTGCTTCCCACACTGCTGCCAACACTGCTGCCAACACTGCTGCCCACACTGCTGCCCACACTACTGCCCACACTGCTGCCCACACTGCTGCCCACACTACTGCCCACACTACTGCCCACACTGCTGCCAACACTGCTGCCCACACTGCTGCCAACACTGCTGCCCACACTGCTGCCAACACTGCTACACACACTGCTGCCAACACTGCTGCCCACACTGCTGCCAACACTGCTGCCCACACTGCTGCCCACACTACTGCCCACACTACTGCCCACACTGCTGCCAACACTGCTGCCCACACTACTGCCCACACTGCTGCCAACACTGCTGCCCACACTGCTGCCAACACTGCTACACACACTGCTGCCAACACTGCTGCCCACACTGCTGCCAACACTGCTACACACACTGCTGCCCACACTACTGCCCACACTGCTGCCAACACTGCTACACACACTGCTGCCCACACTACTGCCCACACTGCTGCCAACACTGCTACACACACTGTTTCCCACACAACTGCCCACACTGCTTCCCACACTACTGCCCACACTGCTGCCAACACTGCTGCCCACACTACTGCCAACACTGCTGCCCACACTGCTGCCAACACTGCTGCCCACACTACTGCCCACACTGCTACCCACACTACTACCCACACTGCTGCCCACACTACTACCCACACTACTGTCCACACTGCTGCCCACACTACTGCCCACACTACTTCCCACACTGCTGCCCACACTACTGCCCACACTACTGCCCACACTGCTACCCACATTGCTGCAACTGTTTTGAGTGTGATGTGTGTCGGGTCATCGTTTGATGTTTGTGGCGACTATGCGCAGATCGGATGGCCACATTGTTATTATTATGTTTTGTTTGTAATATCGCTTACAATGATGAGAAGCTTATCAAAAGCTAATAGAACAGACTGTTGTTGTAGTGCCCTTCTTTCATCGCCTCTATAGCTGACAGAGCGATAGCCATTGAGGCACCATGGTTCTTGAATACGTAACCCACCACATGCAGATGAATCTACAACATTCATATCCGGCTCGCTACCAAAGCTCCAGCCTTTCTAACCCTAGCCAAATTATCATAGCACTGGTCATTTTTATACTGTAAGTCAACCGGGGGAAGCGGGGGGGGGTCGGCTTTAAGCTATCAATTTTGGTGGTTTTGGCGATAACCAAATATCAGTGTTTTATATTACGTAAATATTTTTATAAACGCATAAATTTTAAAACGAAAATAAATTTTCACTTACTTTTTGTATTATTTAACTTCTCTGGCGGGTTTATTAGGGTATTTAGGTTTGGCGCTTTTTATTTAAAAACATCTGGAAACACTTGCAGGTTTAAAAATATCTTGGTTAGTGAGAATCAGAATATAGGTGCCCGTTTATTAAATATATAAATTACTTCCTTAAAGTGAAAAATAAAAATTGATAAATTGCTACGAGTCTATTACCTGCATCATTTTCAGCTACACGATACAACACAAAGAATTCTACACGCAATTAATCAATTGAAAAAATACTTATATCTTTCATGCTCTAATTTACAACAACCTGATGTGAATTGAATGCACCATAAAGAATAAAATGTAAGAGCCTACAGGGGAAATAATCAGAACAATATTTTTAGTTCCATGGAAAATAAGATTTATTTCTCTTAACATTCATCAAAAAAAAAGTTTAATTGTTTATAGTTCTTACAACAGAGAATCATGAAATACAAAGCGTAATAAAAACACGCAATTAAGCCTGTTCCATTCTGGACACAGGACGTGTTAGCGCATTTTCGTGTTATGTATCAGTACGTTTTTTAGCTTTCAGTAAATATTTATACATTTTGGAAATGTTTATAAATTCAATTGTGTAATGCATATATCTGTAAAAAAAATATTATAAAGACGTTTCTTTATATTTGAAAAAAAAATTATTTTCTCTTAAATCTAACTACAAGTGGTTTGTGGTTACTGAAATAGGACTCATAATTGAAAACATTCGAAATTGTAGTCATTTAATCGTCCGAAAACTCCGTCAATTGTTGCATAGCTCTGATACTTTCAATTAAACTCAGAACACAAGCTTACTATTTCATTTGATGAGTTTCTTAATAAATCTGGGTGAAACTACGTGCTGCAGTATTTCGCACCAAATGAATGGGTTATTGAACGTATAAGGTGTATATATAATATATAAGCCCCTTAGGAGCCCTGAAGCCCGGCCCTCAGAGGTCCTATCGCGAAATGAACTTTTGATGTACACATGGCAGGCCAAGACCTACAAAATTATATATACATCATGGGTCTAGGAGTTATGGTTGTTGAGATCTAGGGTGATAACAGACAGACAGACAGACAAAACGGGGACAAAACGTTATCTACAATTTCGTTCAAACATAGTTTCAATGTTTTGTAAAAATACATATTAAAATAGTACACGTACTTCGATTTTGGAGAAAAGCGTGCATAGCTACATGTACTGTGCTTGTTAATGAAAACCAACCAAAGTAACCCTTCATAGCATGTGTTACAGCGGCCTTTACAATTAATAAACTTTGTAAGCTATAGCAATGCCATCAATCCGCTCTCACAATGGACAATAGAAACGAATATCTTGGGAAAAAACATTTACATATACAAAATTTCTAATAAAAGATTTGGGAGATACGCGACACAGAATGAAATTTCAAAACAATAGCTGAACATTTGAGGAGATATTACAAATATTATGGTTCACTTTTTAATAATTTTTATTTTGTTTTTAGCTTGTGAAGGGGCTGTGTCTATTGTATATATAGAACATGTAAAGTAGGCGACAATCAAGAGAGAAAAGGTTGGTCATGCGGTAAAGCACTAGAAAGTCTTGGGTTCGATCTCAGGATAATTTGGGTGGGCAAGGAAATCAACCTGACAGAGAGCAGGCTCTACACCTATCGACAGTAAGGAGGTTGATGGATTCAAAATGGAAGATGAACATTTTATCCTTGGTTCAAAATTTTGCTGCCCTTTATATGTCGAACATAAACATATCCGGAATAGAAACCTTTTGTTTTTCTGTTTTAATTTGTTTACTACCTCCTCATGAACATTTCTTTATATTAATAATATAAAAGTTCTCTCTCTCTCTCTCTCTCTCTCTCTCTCTCTCTCTCTCTCTATATATATATATATATATATATATATATATATATATATATATAAATGTAAACATGTCACATACAAAGAAATAGAGCTATAAACATTAACATACAGAGAGACAGTGTTGTACTCATGTACCATTTAGAGAAATAGAGTTGTACAAATGTAACATACAGAGAAATAGAGATGTGCACATGTAACATACAGAGAAATAGAGCTATAAACATTAACATACAGAGAAATAGAGTTTTACACATGTAACATTCAGAGAAACTCAGTTGTACAATGTAACATACAGAGAAATAGAGTTGTACACATGTAACGTACACATGTAACATTCAGAGAAATAGAGTTGAACACATGTACCGTACAGAGAAATAGAGTTGTACACATGTAACATACAGAGAAATAGAGTTGTAAACATGTTGCATACAGAGAACTGAGTTGTACAAATTCATACATTGGTTCTTGATCATTCAATAATAGATTATAAGTTTGTCGCAAAATACTAGAAATTCGTCCGCGACACACCCGTACTTTCTAAACCTAATTGCAGGTGAATCTATAATTATATTTCCCATTTAAGATGTTGTTGTTTTGTTTGTTTTTATAAATATTGTGTTTTGATTCGGATATTTTTACCTCATTTACATAACCGTAAAACTAGAATTGAACAACGTAAACTTTCAACTTTACGCCAGCATGTGCCCTTATCTATACTGCATCAATTACACTGGGCAACAAAAAATTATTTTTTGAAAATCGTCCAGGGTTTTCCAGTTGAATTAGACTAATTAGAGTCCGAAAATGACCTTGGTTTTGCTCAATCAGGATTTTTCGCTACAGAAATTTAAAAAAAAATCGTTTTTTGTAAAAAAAATCACATTTTTTTGCGGATCATCAGCTGACGATTTTTTCCGTTTTACTCGATAAATAAAAGTCAACGTGTTTAAATTCATTTAGCTTTTATTTACTCCACCAAATTTGATAAGCATATTTATCATAATATTAGTATAAGAATTGAGTTACGTGAAACAAAAGTTCAGAGTTCAAGGCATAAATCGGCGTTTCTTCGATTCCCGTGTGTGAGCAGCTGCTGGGTTGTCTCTCTTCAGCGACCAGCAGTAGTCCGCCAGCATTACTGCGTCCCACCTCCCCTGGTACCTTTCCTCCATTTGGCGGACATCCTGATGGAACCTTTCTCCCTGCTCATCACTCATCGCACCAAGGTTTTCAGTAAACTTCTCCGTGTGTGAGAGTTTTTGGAAGTCCTCTATCATGCTGCTGATGAGTCTGGCGTGGTTTGCTGCCTTCGTGCTCCCCAGTTGTTCACCACCTGCAAAAACGATTTCCAGGCGGCGCACTCAAGAGTGTTCATGGAGTTTAGGAACTCTGTGTCCTTTATGAGCTGCCGTATCTTTGGGCAATGCCGGCTATCAGCTTCTCAATGGTCAATTGAGCAAATGCTCGGCACATGTAGTTGAAGCACCTCCCATTTTTATCCAGAGCGCGCGTAAACTGTTTCATTAACCCAAGCTTCATGTATAGCGGTGGGATCAATATCTTCTCCCGGTCAACAAGAGGTTTGTTTTTGACGTTTCTCATCCCAGGTACTAGATGCTCTCGCGCCGGACATTCTTTCTTTACATAGTGCTGGGCTCTGACACGACTGTCCCACATACATATAAAGCATGGGTACTTCGTGAACCCGGACTGCTGACCAAGAAGAAAGTTCACCATCTTCAAGTCGACGCAGATTGGATTTTTTCGAGCACATACTTCACTGCTTGATACTTCTCTTCAAGAGTTGTGGAGTGCGCAAGAGGAATTGAGGCGAACTGGTTTCCGTTATGGAGGAGCACACACTTCAAAGAGCGCTTGCAGCTGTTAATGAAGAGTCGCCAATCTCTCGGATCGTATTGAGGACCGCCGAGTTTATCAAGAAGACCGGCGACATCTCGGCAGTACACAAGGTCTTCCTCCTGGAAGAAGTAGCCCATGTAGTTCTCATGCCTGCTACGGAAGAAAGTGATACGCGCGTCCTTGCCAAGAAGGTTTCTCACTTTGAGTCTGGAGGCCAACAGCTCGGAGGAATCTTCGACAAGCTGAGATCCCGAACCTGTTCATTAAGTTCACATTGTGAGAACGGCTGCGGACCATCTTGTGATTCATACTCCTCTTCAGTATCTCCTCCCTCGTCTAAAGTGGTGGTCTCATCGTCGCTGTCAGGAATATCTCTTAACGCTGGTACATGAATTTCTTCGCAGTGAGCAGCTGGACGACGGGCAGGTGTAAGGTCGGGGTACTGGTGGCTGTGCCCAATCAAGTGCTGATGCATTAAATAATCAAGTGAAAATCCATATTGATGATTTATAAATAAAATATAATTATCTCTGTTTTTACGATTGTGATTATTTTGTTGCTAATTTTTATGCAGCTAATTTAGAGAAATGATTGAACTCAAAACCCGTGATATAAGAATACGTATAGCTCGTCAGGTAGGTCTATGGCCGTATATCAAGAAGCTGACCTGACCGAGCAAAGTCAATGTGATATTCGGACTCAGAGCACCAGAATTAGTCTAAATCAGTTGAAAAACCCCTGACGATTTTTTGGCTGTTGCCCAGTGTAATTTTCTTTTAATAATTTTTACTTTAATTGTCATTGGTTACAATAATATTTTTTTTTCGCTTTCAATTTGATATATGCTACTGAACCTTCTGTGTTCTAAATAGACTTATAGTTTGTTGTTTTTTTTTTGTTTTTCTTCACCAGGTCGACAACCCGGATGTTCTCCCTGGTTACCACTACAGAGACGACGCCATGTTGCTGTACAACGCTATCAACAAAAATATGTCCATGAATATCTGAAACTGTATTACAGTAAGTTGTATATTCATCTGTTTTAAGCACTATAAACTATTGCATGTGACACAGGTACTCTCATACGTGCTTACAAACAGACACACAAACACTGACTTTCACATTCACAGATTTCCTTATAGTTATAGAAACACACATTAACATACATCAGGTACGTAGCAAGTTAAGGATGACACTTGTGGGGTCCTAGACCCTTCGCGGCTGTAGACACTTCTATCCTTAATCTGGCAAAGATTAAGTTGATATTTGGGATTTGGGGTTCAAATTAAGACATATGCATAAGCCTTTAGGGGTCGACACACAGACACACACACACGCACAAACACAAGATAATAGGTGTATTAAAAAAACACATTACACCTGCAGCCAAACAAGTTTATAAACGACCTTTTCAGGATATTGGTATGGTTGACCTATTTTGTTTTATTGAAGGAAGTGGGCTAGTCACTCTTCTGGGAGTGCACTTAAGTTTGACAAGGTTAAAGTCTAGATCAGGGGTGGGCAAACTTTTTGAGTCGCGGGTGACATTGGGCTCGTAAATTTGATCGGCGGGCCGGAAAAGAGCAGATGGATGGAATGTTGACATAGAAGGTCAACGTCATAGCATTAATGGCAAGTGTTGTACTAAACTCTAAAGACGAGTGAGGGACTAGATCTAATACTTCTGTAGGCCGGATCTAGTCCATAGTTAGCCTGTTATAGAAGGTTTTTTTTTTTTAACCAAGTCTTGAGGAGTACATAACATGCACGCATTGAATATTTAGATCTTCGGAGAAAACAAAATAAGTCCGAACTTAAAAATAGTTTAACTATACTGGTTTTAGAGATTCACCTGAATGTATCAAGTGATCACGAGCTTCAGAGCTAGGCTCAAGAACTTGTTAAAGAAGGGAATTTTGCTAAAGGTGGAATGGGGATAAAGTAAGTAAGTAAAGTAAGTAAAGTTCCCTTACCCCTATCGGGCCACTACATCTGTTTCTATAACCTCGGCATATGACGGGATTGTGTGGTTAGCGTAAAGCCCAGCCGACTTACTTCCCCAACTTAAAGTCGGGTACCCATTTAAAGCTAGGTGGATTTGCACTTTGCACCAAATTTGACCTGAAAAATTCTAATTCGAATATCTACACCACTCGGCCATCCGTCCCACGGAATGGAGATTAAAGTAATTATTTAAAGGTAAGGGGACAAAGAAAAAAGAATCAAAACAAAAAACGAGGCAAAATAAAATGAAAGTGTTCAAAAATGTAACTCGTTGTAAATTAGACTTTTTTGTTTTAATGAGCTCTAAATTCCCCAGGGTATTCCAGAAATTGCAAACTTAGCATTGAGGAACAGATTCTGCAAATTAAGACCATGACAAAACTTTTGAAAACCAAAAAAACAAGAAGTCTTAGAGATTTGGAGGTCTAATTACATTTCTTTTGTTCTTTCTTTAAATTTAGTTCGCGAAAACCGAATTGTTTATTTGGTGAGTGGACAATTGCAAAAGTTTGAGAACCACTATTAAAGTGTAATACTAATTTCTGGAATACAGTCAGAGCTGATGGAAGCATTTGCCCTTCATGGTATTTTCCCAGTCTCTCCCAGCCCAATTCTAGCGAAATATTAATATTTAAAACTTTTTATTGGTAGTCACAGCGTCAATCCCATGACTGCCACTTCTGAAAGAGGCCACTTCCAGTTAATTGTCAATTAAATATGGTGTTTTAACGGTTACTTCCAGTTAATGGCCAATTCAATATGGTGTTATAACGGCTACTTCCAGTTAATTGTCAATTAAATATGTTGTTATAACGGCTACTTCCAGTTAATGGTCAATTAAATATGGTGTTATAACGGTTACTTCCAGTTAATGGTCAATTCAATATGGTGTTATAACGGTTACTTCCAGTTAATGGTCAATTCAATATGGTGTTATAACGGTTACTTCCAGTTAATGGTCAATTCAATATGGTGTTATAACGGCCCCTTCATGCATTTAGGCTAAGGCCTCGTTAAATGTCTGAAGTGTCTGTCTAGGCCCTCCAAAGACCTAAGAATTGTATTGGGTTGTCATCAGAACCCCAACACAATGGTTTACCTGGCCGACTATTATCATATATTTATAATGCCAGATGTTTCTGTTTAGAATGCGAAACATTTTTTCAGGGAATAAATCGACACTAAAACTTTCAAACACAGCAGATAAAACTAGATTTGAATGTCAGTTTTAATATTCAGAAATCATATCTGCCTCCATTAGCATCGTATTTTTTTTTCATTCTTTCCAAAAATTATTAGTGCGCTATATCTTCACACACACTCACACTTGGCCAGTGTAATCTATCATATGAGTTCTGTCATCATGAATTTGACGGTTCTTAATGTTGAAGTTGTTTTATTATTATTTTTATTGAATTTTAAAACAATTTTTCTATATATTTTATGCTTTTAATTATTTACCCCAACGTTAAAAAAGTTTAATTAAAAACTTTAAATTTTATTATAGTTAGAATTTTTTTCTTTATTGTTAACTTGTACAGGTTTGTTATGTTATTATTTCAGCTTCCAATGTAGATACCCCCTTACAATCCACAGAATTGTATGTTATTTTGTAATAGCTACAAACTAAATGAAATACATCAACTGAGAAAACATTACAAAGTCACTGGTGTGGACAAGATTCGTCCATGTGTAAAAATTTAAAATTGCTGACGTTTTCATGTTACCTTTATTTTTAGATTTGTATATTTCACAGCCCGTTTCTTGCTCCCCACCCCCTACGCCAACTCTCCACTCTTATAAAAAATTCTAAAAATAATTACGCCACGTGATATTCTCTATAAAAAGTACAGAAATCATACCATTTATTTCTTTGATCTTGTGTACAATCTCTCAATGCCAGTTGTTAGATTGCAGCAGTCTGTAAAGAAAAGCCTCTTTATAACTCCATACTCAAAAGCATTCACAGCCATTTTAAACAACTCCGGCTTGATTTTTGTCTCCAATTTTATATCGTACCTGGCCCACTTCAAAACTCTTTAGTGAAACCAGTTAAAGATTTAAGCCAGTTTGAAATGTTTTCTTACTTCGGACTTCGTGAGTGTGACTACATAGTAGAAATAAAAACTGGAGATAGTCTTGGTGCCGGAACTAATGCCAATGTCTGGATCATCCTGTATGATGAGAACAGCAATGCCACTCCTTCCATCAAACTGGATCAATTCCTCAAAAACAATTTTGAACGGGGCTCCACCGACGTTTTTCAGATTTCTAAATCAGACACGAGCAACTTGAAGAAAGATGGACAGGTGGCTAAAATAGATTTCTGGAGAGATGACCACGGCAACAGCAGCGACTGGTACGTTGACGAAATCGAGGTCAAAAATAAAAATACCAGAAGAACTTTTCTGTTTCCGGTTAACCGTTGGGTCAGCGCCAACAAACACTACAAGATCAAACACCTGGACACATCTCTACCTCAACATGAGGATGACGATTTGAAGGAGATCAGAAAACAGTTTATTGAAGAGAAAAGAAAGAACTATGTGCTGGACCAAAAGTTTCCTAAAGAATTCCCGAACGGACCCGTGCAGGTAAATATGTACAGTATTTAGACAAATTGACACGCATGAGGATAGACAGATGGGCAGACAGGCAAGCATTTAGACATACTGCCATTTACCGGTTCCAATTTATCTTCTTACACTTACGTTTCATACACATCATATAACCACCATACCCCCAACCTTGCAACACCATGACAATATTTTAAACGTGTTGCATATTAAATAAATAAATATTTTAGCGAAGATCTCTCCTAAAATTATATTAAATTTCAAATATTTCACAAAGTCACTTGCTAGACACGTTATAACATGCAAAATTCAAGTGCCTTCAGCGTGGTGGGTTGAAATGGACCCCGCGTGCTGTAGTTGGGTGATCCCCTAGCTTAGATGATATATATTCTGTAAAAGAAATCAGAACAAAAGAAATAAATTCGTGCACACTGAGCTTTACTTCTTTTAATGGAGGGAAAAAAATGGACTGTTAATTCTATTTTAAAATATTTTAAACTATTTTGTAGCATGTCCATTACGATGGAAAAAAAAAGTATTATCAATGATCATGTAACATTGAATGGTCACACATACATACAGATGAAACTCAAGAGTAGCTGCAGTAGATGTAATTGAAGTGTATTGTCTACTTTAAGTTATGTCAGAGTACAGTAAGACCCCCCACTTTACGCTATTTCGGTTTAACGCTCTTTTATTTCATCATGGGATACCGAGAAATTGCACGCTCAGCGTTAGGCTTCCCGAAATCTGAGGCAGTTTATCCGTGTTTCTTCTTTCCAGTGGTGTTTTTATCGTTTCAAACATTTGTTGACGTTATTGTAAGTACTGTATACATTTATATAATATAACGATTGATATAGTGACAAACATTATGATTTTTATTTTTATCATGTGGGTGATAATAAAAAAAAAAACACGAAAATAAAGCAAAAAGAAAAAGCATTTCATTGGAAACTAAAATGCAAGTGATTAGAAGATTAGATACTGGTTAATGTCAATCTCAAATTGGTGCTGCATTGAATTTGGCAACTTCACAATAAGGACTATTCTTGAGACAAAACCAAAGCAATTATTTAAAACTGTAGATTTAAAAAAAAAAAGAAATATCCGATCGGAATCGAGACCGGGAGCCAGGGTAAATATTTTAAACTGGTATACTGTTGTAATAATTCTTTACTTTCGATTTAACGCAGACTTGAGACCAGTGGCGTCACTAGGGTTGGTGTCACCCGGTGCGGTAACTCATGGTGTCACCCCTCTCATGACACAACATAGACATACAGCATTCTTAGCAAAATTTATAAATAAATTTACAACAACAATAGAAGAATAAATAATTGATATCTATAGGACAGTGCAAGTATACCAATAATTTCATTAAAATAATTAATAATAAAAAGTACGCAGTGTCTGTTAATAATCGGAGATATTTTTATATTTGGCATTAATTTTTTTCGAAGCCTTATAAAGTCATTTGCTGTTAATAATCGGAGATATTTTTATTTATTTTTAAAAATTAAATACGGCTTTGAATTATTTTAAAATACAAAATAAGAATATAGGCCTAAAACTAGATATTTAGCATTTTGGTGTCACCCCTTGTGAGGGTGTCACTCCTTGTGAGGGTGTCACACGGTGCGGTCCGCACCCCCCCCGCACCCCCCTAGTGACGCCACTGCTTGAGACCGCTATTATTTATATAGATGCCTATTTTGCAGCACAGAGGTAAGTTGGTGTGGCACGATACAGCACCCGCGCGCAAGTACAATTCGGCTTCTAACCTTCTTTCTTAATTTCTTACTTACACGCTGTCATTTCTATGGTGAAGTATTTCTCATTAGACATATTTTAGGGGGAACATTTGGATTCCAATGTTCCATATTTGAATCTATTCCCATGAAAAGCAAATCACTTGTTTGTCGATCTGATATATTTCGTCAAGAATAAATATTTCTGCTTATGGAGATTTTTTTTACATTTTCAACATTAGAAGATTATGAGTAATGTTTTGAACATCTCTGTAAATTAAAAATAATCATTTAAATATTTTTTCTCTATCTATTATCAATCAATTATAAAGTAAAAAAAAATGTATTCGTTTATTTCAAGGTAAAAAGTCTGCCAGTTGATGAAAAGTTTTCTTTCAATGATAAGGTAAGTCATTCGTTCAGTATTCCAATGATAAATGAAGTCACGTGTTCAGTATTCAAATGATAAATAGTCGGGTGTTCGTTATCCACTGATAAAAATACAGGAATTTCCAAAGATCAAAATAATCCAGCATTCATGTTGCATGTTATATTACCTAGTTAGTATTGAACTTAAAACTAAATACGTAGTATTAATGACCTTACAATTTTTCTTCAAAACACCTAAATATTCATGTCTATAGCATGGTATTCTATATTCTAACCTTATAATTTAATGATGCATTTTATTTCACAACAGTTTAGTATTGTGGCACAAGGAGTAGAACTGAAAATAGCAAGTAAGATAATAAACTTCACTCATGGAAACTGGACGAGTATTGAGGAAATATCCAACATCTTTGTACCTCCAGCGTTTCCCAGACCAGAGGTAGCCAAAAAATTGTTTCTCTATCTCTTACCCCCCCCCCTCTCTCTCTATCTCTCGCTCTCTCTCTTTCTCTTATTGTATATATATATATATATAATCTATCTTTCATATGAAAAATAAATAATATCCAGTATAGCTCAATAATTTGGCAAATAAAAAGTCAGTTAAATATATCGTTTTCATTGACATCAAATAATATAAATTCGGCAGCTAGTCAATACATAATCTATATGATAAGATTCACAAATTGATTTAAATAAAACACTGGACATTTAAAAAATGACGAAGTAAAACGATTCGCTTCAAAAGAATATTCCAATTTATTTTAGCATACATGAGATTACGGTGAAAATTATCGTTTTAATGTAATGTGTACCCAAATATGTCAACTGAATAATAGGGACAATTATATCATGGGTATAACCATAAGATTACTATGGTCGAAAAAACAAAGATGCATTTTTATTATTCTACCTAATAGTATTAAATATTTATAACAATGACATCTGTTATAACTACAATGTTACGACATAAAGACTTAACTGACAATTAATTTAGAAAGTTTGGTTACAAAGTCTGTTTTTTTTTCTCTTTACCAACATTTTGCTAGAACTTATTCGATTTATTGGATAAAGGTTATACACTAAATAAATAGACAGATTCAAGAGCTACCAGAATTAATGCAATCTTTGTCGTTATTAGGGGGCTACAAAAATATCACAGAGGCAAG
Organism: Bulinus truncatus; assembly: GCA_021962125.1. NCBI lineage: Eukaryota > Metazoa > Mollusca > Gastropoda > Planorbidae > Bulinus > Bulinus truncatus. Next base: position 6,132,879 of record JAGDYQ010000034.1, read on the forward strand.
AGAACAGCAGTGCAATGCTAGAAAAGAAAAAACAATTCTTAAGTAGCCTAGGCCCACATCTGACAAGAACATCAGTGCTTGTGTGTGTTGTGTGTGTGCGTGTGGCATAATATTGTAGATATGAATTTTCGGACTCAACGATCGTAGGTGTTGAACGTTGTGAGTGGATGTTCATTCATTATGTTCATGGCTGCTTAACTAAAATACCGATTTCGATTTGATTACCGATTCCAATGTAAAGATCTACCAGACTTTATTGAATTCATGAAAATGATTTCGTATTGAGTCCAACATATAATTCAGTGGAAAGAAACCATACCTTCAAATGTTCCTAAAATTCCTATTCCCGATTAATATCTCTTGTTACTACTTCGCTATGTTTTTATTATTATTATTTATTATCATAAAATATCACTTCAATGGTAATATAAATGGAAAAGTCTAAAAATGTATGTGATTTCTATCTCAAGACATCCTCAATGTGGATGGACGATGTGAATTTTGGAAGGCTGAGGATAGCTGGCATCAACAATTCACTTATTGAACTGGTCAAAACTTTACCACAGAAGTAAGGCTCAGACTGTTACATAATTTATACCCAGAGCCTTTCTTACGTACAGAGAAACTGGGGCGGAGGGTCCAAGGCTTCGACCTTCTTCCTGTATTAATTCATATCAAATTTTGAGCCGTCAGAGACCCGACAGGTACTTTTCCCTGTGACCCCAACTATCTCAGAAAGGGCCCTTCAAGCACTAAGAACGGCTCTGGTAGTAAAACATTATTTGACAAGCCTATTTAAAATGTAACGTTCAGTCGATTTGTTTTCTTGAGAAATTTAGCGTATTTCGTGTAATCCCTTTAAGTTCATTATATCTTTTGTTATCAGATTTCCGGTGACAGACGATCTTGTGAAACAGTTCCTTGGTGGTCTGACTCTACAAGAAGCCATAAACCAGAAGAGATTGTTTATTTGTGATTTACAGGTTCTGGAAGGACTTCCAGTGAAGCAAAATAGAAAGGTTGGGTGAATGATTATTGATTACTTCTTCCTACCTAAAGGTTGGGTGAATGATTATTGATTACTTCTTTCTACCTAAAGGTTGGGTGAATGATTATTGATTACTTCTCCTACCTAAAGGTTGGGTGAATGATTATTGATTACTTCTTCCTACCTAAAGGTTGGGTGAATGATTTGTTTTACCTAAGGTTGGGGAATGAGTATTGATTACTTCTTCCTACCTAAAGGTTGGGTGAATGATTATTGATTACTTCTTCCTACCTAAAGGTTGGGTGAATGATTATTGATTACTTCTCCCTACCTAAAGGTTGGGTGATTGGATATTAATAACTACTTCCTACCCATAGCAGTCTGTGTGGACAGTCAAACTCAGAAAATATTTTTAAAAGAAAATTAAACAACAAATACTAACTTTTATAAAAGCATGAGTGTCAACCAGAGCGGTTCCTATAAATAGGCCACCTCAACTAAGGGGGCCCCTCGTTGAGATATTTATTTCAACATCCACATGGAAAGACAATCTGAGCAATTGTCAGAGGCCCGGGGTTAAATTAATTTAAATTAATTTAAATTTGGAAACCCCATTTTATTTTTAGAAATTGTACCTTATTTTTTTTTAAATAAAGTCCCCTTAGCCCTTAAGAGATATCGGGGCAGAAGAATAGTAGAATGTATCTGTTTCTATTGCTACGGCATATAAAGGGATTGAGTGGTTAGCACAAGGCCCAACAGCCTTTACTTCCCCAACTTAAGTCAGGTACCCATTTTAAGACGGGTGGACTTTTTTTAACCCATCCTCTGGTCACCTGGGAAAATCCCATCGAGGATCGAACCGCCCTCTCAAGTCGACAGTCTAGCGGTATACACCGCTCTGTCACCCGCCCTTCACTTTGCCTATTTTGAGTCAGTAAAGTAAAAGCGGTGACCTTTAATGCTTTTTTTGCTTTTTTTTAGGGCCCCTAAAGTACTTTTGCATAGGGGCTCAAAACAAACCTTTGCCTAGGGGCCAACTAGCGTAAGAACTGCTCCGGTATTATCTACAAAAATTTCTAAAATTAATGGCTAGAAATTTTTATAAAAAAAATAAATAGAGAACTGCCGAGATCTTTTTTTTCCAAATGAAAAGTGTTTAATTTATGTTATATAATGTCGTTTTGAGGATGTGATGTTCACATATTCATCTTTTTCGGAACAATATAATTTATACTTTTCCAGAATTTCACGTTGTAATCGCCCATAGAACATCATTGAAGACCGGAGACTACAGCCTTTGTGGCTTGAGCCCTTCATCTTCACCACTCTGATCGTGGCTCGCAGCCATCGCCCCTCCTAGTCACCAAAATATGTCAGAAACACTAAATTATTTGTATGTTTACTAAGTATTGTTACTTCCCCTGTTATCGAGAACTTGTTTCCCTTTCACAGATGTGCGTACCAATAGCTTTGTTTTTCGTGGACATGTCTGGAAGACTAAGACCTGTAGCAATACAACTCTTTCAGAAACCAGGGCCTAACAATCCGGTAAAGTTTTATTGCTTTTTTTTTTTAGTTAATTTTTGTTTTCGTTTTTTTTTATTGTTTGTTGTTGTTGTTTGTGTTTGTTTTTTTCCGTTCTTTTTTTTTATTTTGGCCTTGATTCTTGTTTTAACCGCTGATTAAAATATTTCAAAATAATTTAAACTTAATGTTAAAGGTATCTAATTGCAAAAAAATGTCTCCTCTAGATTTTCACACCTCGATCACCATCCTTGACATGGACATTGGTCAAAATGTGGTATAACAATGCTGACAGCGCATACCACCAAGCTCTGACTCATCTTGGTCAGTTTATAACTTATGTTAAACATTTAATCAATTGACATGACTTAAATTCTCAATAACACAGTGCATTAAAAAAAACAATGATGTAAATAAATATCGAAACTCAAATTAAATAGAAATTGAATAAATTCTTTAATGTACTCTTGAAATTCAGGCTTCACTCATCTTCTGATGGAGTCATTCTCCCTGGCAACTCAACGCAATCTCTCACATTCTCACCCTGTGTTTAAAATCCTGGCACCGCACTTTCTGAACATTATGGCAATCAATAGGTAAGCCAATAGACATAGCCTATAAGGTTATGCCTGCATTTGTGCTTTTTTTTTATTTTGAAACTCCCAAGCATAATAATAATAACTAACTTTTCTATTTAGAAGTAATATCTTTTTCCTTTGTAACAAAACAAAATTTTATGATCGAACCACTAGTAGCGTTCTATAACGTAATTTGAAGATTTCCTCTGTATTTACTACAATAAAGTTAGGTGCTGATATCAATTCCACTTTATATCATGTCACTGTATCTGTTACAGCCGGGCGGTAAGCGAGTTAATAGCTGACGGAGGATGGGTGGACAAGACAATGAATTACGGCAACAAGGGGATGTACGCATTGGTCATTAAAAAGTAAGTTTGATTGTTGTTA